>JAAGAY010134306.1:0-38335 GCA_011801015.1 Ardeotis arabs
TTGGCTTGACATGTGATCTATTCAGTGCACTAAATGAACTGTAGACTGTATGGATGTGATCCATTATTCCAGGGAAAGGAATTTAATTTGAGAAGAGTTGCAATATACAGTGTGGGATATTATTTTTTTTACAGTATGGAAAAGCTTTTCTGTGATGTGAAACTTCCTCAAATATGATCCCCAAGCAGTAAATAATAACTTGCAAAGACATTTCCCCAGAATATCAGCACCTACTACATAATTTGTGAAAACTTGTGTTTTCTGTGATATTTTCCAAACCTGATTCCAAAGGACAAATATCCTTTTTCCTGTTAAGGCATTTACCTCAATCAGCAGATTTGGTTGAATGTTCTTACAACATGAAGATAAAAGACTACGTAAGTAGGCTGAGCGTGGGCTGACTTTTAGTCTTGCCTTTGTGGGAAAAAGCATCTTGCAACTTCATGAGTATTTTTTAAAATTGAAAGTCAAATTGCAAGTGTCCCGCATTAGTCCCAGGTCAGCGTGTTGAACTTGTAAACAGTGGTGTGTCTCTGAAGATCAGGAAAGCTGATTTGGATCTTGAAGCAATACGTGTCTGTGATGGCTTGTCCTGTTCCTAGGAAATCCCTGTGAGATAGGTAGGATCAGAACACCTGGGGACTGACAGATCTTTATAAAATTCATAGAAATGGGCATTTCTACATGTCCAAATGTCAGCTGTAGGCACAGTCACTCCCAGTAGCCTTATGGCATGTTCCCTTACCGTCACTGTACTACTATGGAGTTGAACAAGTACACCTGCTCGTGTGCTTTGGGGAGAAACAGAGTTTGTTCCCAGTTAGAACAGTCATTTCTGCTGGCAGTTTTACTCATATGTGTGAACATTTATGTAGAAGTGGGGAAAAATAGTTTGCAGATGAAAGTTCTGTATTGATCAAAATTAGATCTGGCTAATGCTTGCTGTAAACACGTGGTGCAGTTGCAGAGTATATAGTTGTGGGGTTTTTTCAGCTTTCTCTGTGTTATCTTGAGAAGTCAGTTACAATAGAAGAGTCACAGACTTCTGTTTTTGACACTGTTGACTAGAGTTGTTAAATACCTTATGTGCTAACACAAATATTTTTAATAAAACAGAGTAAAATGTCACTTTTGGCAGCACTGCAACTATTGTTGTAGTAAGTATGGCACTTAACAAATGCACAGTTGTAAGAGAGTTCAACAAAAATCACCTTTGGCTTATTTTAATTTATTTGTTTTACGGTTCTGGAATGTACTTAGTTGCCAGCTGAGGAAAGAAACTGGTTAGGTGGCACCAGCAGTGGGTGTTATTTGGGTTTTGACAAGAGTTAGTAGAGAAAAGTAGGAATTGAGGTTGTCTAGTGAGCGTTTCTGAAAAAAATCGGCTATTGCCAACATTTAACAAGTTCAGTGGCAAATGCTGTGATGCTGAAGGGATTGTAGACTTTCTTTGGAGGTAATGGATGACTTGAAGAAAACTGTCTAGAAAAAAAAAATCACTTATTTTTAAGTTTTCAGGGCATTCTTTACCATAACATAAGAAACACTGTGTTCATGTTAAGAATACAGCAGTAAAGATAAGGTGATTTTCTGAAAATAAGTTTACTGATTAGTACTTACTTCCTCTGATTTTACTTTTCCAAACAGGTCTGCATTCTTCTGAATTCCACAATCAGAGATTTGTCTCACTTGTTAGTTCAAATTGAGGTCAAGTTTCCTTTCTTTGCCTCCATCTCTTTCTTTTCCATTCTGAAAGCTTCAAACCCAAGTGCGAGTTTATCCTGTAATCTTTTTCTAACCAAAAGATCCAATCCTTTTGAGACCTGAACCTTTAATCTTGTATTCTTCTCAGACAGAACAATGACTCGTGTGATCGTGCTTAACATGACTATAAGCATTTTCATCAAAATAGAAAAAGTCCTCGGTAAGGATGGTAATGACAAGCAAATCTGGAAGTTGACAAAAGGCTCTTTTCATTACTGGTATTTCTTGTCAGGAAAGCTGGTGTCTGTTCAGTGACCAGTCTGAAATTAAAGGGTGGTCTTTGATCCTTTACTGCCCTGGAGCAGTGTGCTGGTCACAGGATCCTCAGCGTGTCTGGAGTCCATACTTGTGCGAGATCAAAACCAGGAGAAGCCAAGGGCAGATGAGTCTTGGAGGAAACGATGTTGCTGCGTGTTGTACCTCTTCTCTGTTTGGCTAAAAATGGTGCCCTCAACTGCAACACCACTCAGTCGTGTTTGGATGATGTTTAGGTAACGCTCTTGATGTTAAGGTGACACAGTCGTAAGTGCTTCATTCAAATGTTGCCCAGGCAACTCTAATTCTTTTTATTTATGGTCTTTTCTGTGGTTACCAAATTCATGCACCTGGGTAAATCTGGGACAACACTGTTGAGTCTTGGGCTTTTCCTTTCTCTCTGATCATGGGAAGCAGCCCTTGGAGTCAGGGTTCCTGGGACCATGGGTGTTACTGAGATACCCAGGGTTTGCCACTTAGAGCAATTTGAGTTAGTTTATAGAAAACCAAAACAGAACAGAGAGACCAGAGCGTTCCCTGCCTGTCGTAACAGCAGGTAACGATTCCCTTTGTGGGGAATACAGAAACCAAATCCTTCTGCCCATTTCCAGTATCAGATGGCAGCTTTGCGCTCTGATAGTGAAGTTAACCCTTCACAGCATCCTTGTATCATTTACTAGAGGAAGTACTTTGTTCAAACCAGAAAAAGCCCATGGCCTTTTAAAAACTTCCCTCTAGTCACCACACATATTCTGCAACCATAGCACTTTTTCAGTGTCCTATACAGCGTAAATTGTTCTTGCGTGCAAGCGTTCCTTTAACAAGGACTGAAAATTAAATTAGTCATTGAAGTGGAAGGACTTCATCCACAGACCTGCTTGTAACGAGCAGATATGGGAACAGGAGGAGATGGAGGTAGAAAAAATGACAACTCACTACCACTTTCCAGCCTGTGAAGTGGTTTAGAGATGTGTTAAATGCTTTTTCTTCTGCCTGATTGTAACAATGGGAGAAAACCCCAAAAAGACAACAAAAAACCAACCCAAACCCAAGAAACACAGCAAACAGTGCGGGCAGTTCCCATTGCTACTCTCCCAGCTCCATTTGCTGCCCAAGTGCTTTGGTCTACCAAATTCTGTTTGTCTAATGAGAAACGATGGGACTTGCCACTTCGCTGGAAGAATTCAGTCTCTGCCAGCGTTGGATCCTGAGCACTCAAGAAAACGTTCTCTCAGCTGTCCGAGAAAATGCCATTTTCCTTGGAAAGCGCCGGCTGGCCCGGCTGCACTGCCTGATAATTCTGCTGCTGCTGCTGTTGTTGTTGCGGAGCCTCCTTGAAATGTGTTTGTGCTACAGAAAAGGCAAGCTTATAATTTTCTTCAGCTCCTGGCACGCTTCCAGAAATAATTTGTTTTGTGTGTCAACTGGTTCTGGAGTCGGTATGCTGTAATTGCTGCTATTAGAAGAATGGGAGGAAAGGAGATTCATTTTACTCTCTGGTCCCATGGTTTGACATTTTTGTTTTAGTCTTTAAGACTGGAAGTTTCTCTTGAGTTTGTGAGCAAGTCTATAGCAAAAACTTGCCTTCCCCATGGCCAGCGGCACAAGCCCTGCACAAAGCCTGCCCCTAAGCTATAAATCCCAATTTCTGCCAGAGCAGGGCTAAGGACAGTTCTCTGCTGAACTCCGGTGGAGGCCGGACACTTGTTACCATCCAGGAAATACCAGTGAGCTGCTGGGCATCATCATCTGGGTAAGATTTCTCGTCGTATTTAGGGACTTTGTTAACACCTCACTGTAGCGTGACAAATCTTGGTGCTGTGGAAGCAGGCGGATGGAGGACGCGTTGCGGGATGTCCTCCGGCGAGAGGTTTGCTAGCTGGGGCGGACAGGTTTCCTTCTTGTGTGCAGCGTGATGCAAAGGAAGCGACGGAGGGTAAGTGATACAGGATTTCTCCTGCTGTTTCTGTAGCTGACATGAAAGCAAGGTTGTCCCAGTGAATGGCAGGAAGTAACGCAGATGGATTGGAACTGAAAACCCACAGAAATAGGGAATATAACTCTCCTGCAGTAGTTTATTACTACGGATCTTATGTTTATGTCCTAAGTCACATGAAAAATGTTGTTCATAAACTTAGTTTTGGTCTGATAGTTTTTCCATTTATGACAAAATTTTCTGTAGAGGAAAAAGCCCACAGCTGCCTTTTGACCATATCCACTTCCAGCAGCGAAAAGGAAACCGGGCATTCCTGGAATTATTATCAAAATTCCTTTGTCTCCACAGGGCAGGAAACCAGACTGCTTTGTTTTAATGGCATTTTTCTAGCCTTAAACCTCTGAGGCTGTCTATATTTCTCAATTTTCTTCAGAAATTTCAACTGCTGTCTGCATTTTGCTAGAGCAGCTGCCCTGGCAGCTCATTTATATCCTTATTCTACCTTCCCTGTCCTCAGCACTGTCCTATCTGAGCTCATCTCTGTGTAATAAAATAGCAGGCACTCTGGTTTTGTTGTTTTTTTAACATGAATCGCAGTGGTCATATGTATGTAATATAATCTGATTTGTGATTCCTCCCCCGACTGTTTTACCTGTAGGTTTCCTTCGGTTTGTAGTTACAGTCACATGTCTTTTATTGCCCAGAACTCCGGGAATAATTATGTCTTTTTGTCTTCATTCTAGAAAGTCTCAGGAGACACAGTCCTAGTCTGCAGCTGCCGGGAGAGTAAAATGTTGGTATTTTTTATTTTTCTAGAATTTATTATATTTCACAACATTATTATATTTCAGTTTATTAGTAGTATTAATCAGACATGATAATTCTGACTGTACTGTACCACCTGCTCAGGAAATGCTCAGCTAAGGAGAAAAAAAATATCTCTTCTGTCTTTTTGTCTGCTGGAGCAGTAAATTTTCAGTCCTTGTAATCCTGTTAAAAAACCCTGATGCTGAACGGGGCAAGAAAGCGGCCTCGGGAGGTCGCACAGCCCCTCTCCTTGCGCCAGGGCAGAAGGATTTGTAAGGGCTTGCTCTGTGTAAATCTCGAGATCCCAACAGCCTTTGTAACCAAAATCCTCGCTCAATTATTTATATGTTTGGGGAGAGGAAGTACGTAAATTGCTTTCCCATTAGTGAAGTAACCAGGAAATAAACAGAGGGGACCTTGTTTAAAGTATTTGTTTTGTTCCGATGATGCAGATAAGCAGCTGGGAGAGCTCTCAAGTTTGACTGCTCCATGAATCATTCTGAGCTTTGTCTGGATGTCGAAACCCCTCGTACACCCGAACAACGTACTGTAGCCCTGATTAAAGACATGCAGTTGATGTAAAGACTTGCAGAATTATTGCGACGCTTTGTTTACCATTTTCAGGGTCTAGGGTGCTTCCTATTTGTTGGGTCTAGGAGGTGTAGCGTTACAAAATTGCGTTCATCGCTCTAAAGCTGACAAATGTGTATAGTGCAGCCTGTCAGTAATGATATGTGCTGTGTTTTGTTACTTGTGTTTGAGATTGCTTTTAAGTTATTAGTTTCTTAATCAGCGTCATGTCAATATAATAGCAGCGTGTTATGATTGCGGTGAAATAACTGTGAAAAGAGACTGAGAAACCAGAAATCTCTGTTCGTGGTGCATTTGGTTTCCTCTGAAGACCTGATAAAACATAGCTTCCCATGTGTTATGCCTCTCAAAAGCGTTATTGTTCTGAATCACTTAATGATGGGTGTTTGTATACTTTCACAAAATAAAATGCAATCTTCGATTAGTTCTAGGGCCCAGCAGCAGTGTAGGATACAGCCGTAGAGATCTCAAGGGAGGCAGGGATGGCGATGAGGCAGGGAAAAACGTGGGCCCAGGGTAGAGAGAACCATACATCTGACCACGTGAATGGGGAAATGTGTAAAACGTGCCTAAACTCTGTTCCTGGGAGATCTCGGCATCGTATCGGGATCCCAGAGACAGTGGGTCAGATCTCCAAAAATTAAAGAAATACAGAGGTGAAGCTGGGGCAGGATCCTACGTTAGGTGGGTGCCTGCTCTGCTCTGGTACAGCTATCTCTGTGCCCCTGGGCTCAGGTTTGTTTGACCTGTGTGGAAGATGCAGGAGACATCTCCAGAGTTTTCCAAAGTGCTGAAGGAGTTTAGGAAGGTACTGATTTCAGCTGGAGCTGGATTTTTAGACTGATTCCCGATCCCTGAGATCCCTTTTGGGGCTTTCCACTCCCAGAGATTTTTTCCTGGAGACATGGATGCTCCAGCTGAGGAGGAGGAAGCCCGGGCTCCTGCGTTATGTGCCCTGACAGACAGGCAGTTGGAGATGGAGTACCTGCAGACAGAGACATACTCACACTGACGGATTTTGGCTTAAGAGCCATGTCATTTGAATACTTCTTTGTATTACTCCCTTCCACAATCAGCCCAAAAATAGTCTTACGGAAGAGCTATACAGCCAGCCTTCTCCTCCGCTATCCTGCAGCTGCCAGCATGAAACAGATAGTTAATTTTTCCTCAGCATTAAGTTGTGTGCTGAGATTGCTGGTGGAGTAATTTTACAAAATGGTTATCTTTCCTGCGCAAACGTGACCAGGCTCAGTAGAGACAGGAAGGTGTTATTCTGTGATGGCTCTTTAATGGGCTGTGGGAAGTAAGAGGGTGGTTTCAGTCTCGAGGACATATTTAATCCTGCACCATCTTTTACTACATTTAATAGCCTGTCCTACATCTTAATCACTCTGTGTAGAGAAATTAATCCAAAAACCTCTTTTGTTCTCTTAATTTTAAATCTTCAGTGTATTTGCCTGCGTTAGCTTGTCTTCCTCTGGCAGTTCCTTAATTTCTGCTCTTGCCTGATCACAAGAGTGCTCCTCATCCTCATCCGTAGAGGTGGACAATGTGTAAGTCTAGCTTCTCTTTCCCTTGGAGACCTGCTGTTTCTGTCATCTTCCCCATTGTGTTTCCCAGTAAATATCCATCGCATAGTAAGACACTCAGGATTTTGGGCAGCACATTCTCCCACTTCTTTTTGGGTGGGTAGGGTGCCACCACTGCGGTGGTGACCTGCTGTGGTTTGTTTCTCCTGCCGATGCTCTGCCTCTGGACAGAGATGCTGCGCTGCTGCCAAGTGCTAGTTGCTGCAGCGACCGGCTGCTCGGTCGGAGATCTCGCCCATGCAGGCAGCCTGCCCTGGCAAGAAGATGCCTGTGGGCATGTGGAAGCGCTGGATGTTCTGATGCCTTTGTTTCTAGAGGCGTGGGCGTCCCCCTTTACTCTCTTTTTCTGCTCAGCGCCCCGGTCAAACCCTCCCGGCAGCGGCATTGTGTATAGCTGCAGGCTCCGTGATGCCTTCCCGCTGAGTGTTACCTGGCACGCCTCGTGCCCGAGGCAGGGGCGTGTAGCTGGGGGGACACTGATGGACAGCTCTGAAATGCAAAAGTAGATGTAGTGCTCATTAGAAAGTATGACTCATGATTCCGATGTGAAATTGTATACTGGCAGAGCTTTTAACACAGCTAGTAAGACATTCTTGGAAATGTTTACAGCTCTGGCAGTAATCCCAAATATTTTTTTTTTCCTTTTTTTTCTTTGCCATTCTATGGTTGCAAATTGAAGTACGAACTTAAAGCATCACAGAAAAACATCTCTGCAGTTCATCACTATTTATCAAATACATTTATCTTGTATGTCTGTTTGAATAGTGATATCCCTTATCGACTCCTCATCATTCATCAAATACTGGGATATGTTTATTTCATAACCACGATATTGCAAAAAGACTCTGAGATGTTCTATTACAAATAAAGTGAAAGCTTTCTATAAATACATTGAATTTCTTCTCTCCTTTCTGGCTTACGGGCCGTGTACTGACTCGGTTTTCTCAATGGAGGACTGTAACGTTTGTGGTGGGTATCCGCAAGGTGCGTGTGTGAGCAAAGCAGCTGGACCTGTCGTTTGAGTGCTGATTGAGATCAAATGGCAGAACCATTTAAAATTTCTCATATTTTTACTTTCACACTTAACTGGGAGATGTTCCCGGTAAGAATTGTTCCCAGTAAGAACATCTGGGATATTAGTCTCTTAATTTACCTGGTTAATTCGTGTAGCTTGACATATTTTGGTGGGTTTGTGGAGAACTGATTGCCACTGTCACTTCTCTTGGTGTTTGGGACCTGAGCTTTAATTCTGAGTTTCAAGTTGCGTGAGCTGCAGTGGCGACTCAGGATGTGAAGGTTCTTTGTCTGCAGGTCCTTGCGGAGTGGGAATAAGAGCTGATCTAAATTTAGCGTCTTGGCATTTGGCTTGCTGTTTCCTTCCTCTTCCTTCTCCTCTCTGACATTGGTTAAGGAATTGATTTCTTCATTTGGTTGAGACAGTTATTATCCTTCCTGTGTTTGCTGACTGTAAATGCTACTCTTTTTGTCCAGCATGCTGCATTCTGAAAGCTTTGCTGCCGTCCGGATTACTGTATTGCGGGATTGGTTTAGAACACTTGAAAATAAGAGAAGCCACAAAAGGTTTGAAAGGGCTCCCTGCCACAGCTTGCTGCGTGCAGTGGTCTGCAGCCTGTAGACTGCTGCCGTATACTTGCAGTCCATGGTGATCAGTTTATTTAATGGTGTGCCAAGGAGATGCCTCACCAAGGAGGAAGAGCATGGGTTGGTTGTTTCTCTGCATATTCATGTGGCTATCAGTCTTTGTTTTGCGTTTTGGCATCTATGGTGTAGTTGTGGCAGGAAAAAGTGTGTGTGCTGTTGTTCAGTGGCTTAAGTAATGTGAAAGCTTCTATTTCTGTTCTCTCAGGAGCATCATTTGAATTTGGTTTTGAGTCACGCAAACAGTAACCCATGAAAAGGGAGCTTGCAGGTTGGATAACTGCCTCCTAACAAGGCAGCAGGCAAGCATAAAAATGATTCATAGGTTTGATCTGTTTTAGAATTCCTGGAGCTGCAGTTTTCAGTTTTGGCCTACATTGCAGTCTGCTAAGAGGAAGTCAATATAATTATTAACTAGAGCCTGTACCAATACTAAAATTCGCAACCAAACTAACTTTTCTGCATTATGTTTCTTCGACATCTGATTATTTGATCCTGGAGAATACAATTGTACATGATGAGAAGGGTGGCTGTGAGTATCTGTGGGGATTCTAGGGGACCTTTAGTGTGTGTATTTGGCACCCCAGTCGATTTGACCCTCTAGTCCTCTGCTTTTTGCCCTAATACTGCTGTTGCTGGGAAGCTTTATATTGACATTTTTTTGTTTTTCATTTCATTGTACCGCAACGGTCATTTGACATGGGTGCGGCAGAACTGGGAGAAGCTGGCAGTGGCTCTGTGGGTGCATGGGGCTGTGACCACATGCATGGTTTCACACCGGCCACGTGTTTGCAGGGGACCCAGGGGCTTTTCAGCAAGGGACCACTTAACAGCTGCAAATCAGCGTGATCGGGGGCAGTGGTGTAAGGCTGAAATGTCTTTTTGTAGTTTTCTTTCTATGTACCGGCACCGAAACCCTCCCTTATTTGTCTCTTCAAGCCAGTGCCCTCATCTCCCCTCTTTCCCTAAGCAGAACTATTCTCAGGCTTGCCTTTTCCGGTCTTTCCTTTGATTTTGCACAGGAGTCCACTGAAGGCTGCGCTTCCAGCCCCGGGGGACGTGCCTGTGCTGGGGGGACGCTCCTAATGAGCAAATGAGAGCGCGGTGGCAGAGGGACAAACCCAAGCGGTTAAGTAAGTGGAGCCGATAAGGATTTTACCAATGGTGAAATACACAAAATCAATACTGGAGCAAGCTAACAGCCGGTGGGAAAGATTCTAGCAATAGCATAATGGGTTTGATTTTCTCAGTTTTCATCAATAACGCGGCAAATGCATTTAGCGCAGGCTGAAGTGGAGCTAACAGGATATCAAGCAGGCCAGCAAGGAAAGCTTTGCCTTTGTCACCTCTAGCAGCAAAAAACCCAAACAAACCAAGGTTAGTGTTACAGCAGACCATTAGCGTGACAGCGTTACCTAGCTGTTAGCAAGAGCGCTACGGATACCTTCAGAGAAAGAGGAAACAAAACCTTACCTCGTCTGACATCTGATGTCATTTTAGCTACTCCTCTACTCGAATCCTCTTTCTTTAGGAGAGTGTTTTAAACTAGAATTGTTTTGTAGATTAATTCAGCTGAAAATTTTGTTGCACCCTAAAGCTAAACATGCAATAAAAGCTCCAACAAAGGCCAACCTAAATCAATAAAGTTCTTAAGTGGAAGCCAACCTTATATTTTTAGTAGGTTGTGTCACAGGCAACATTTGGGTGTCGTCGGGCATTCCTTGGGTGACCTCAGCAGGAGTGAAACCCCCGGGTGCACAGCAGCACTGCAACTGCGTAATCCACGGTGTCCCTTAAATCCAGCCAAATGCAAACACATTGGCAATTGGAGTCCGGCAGCGTCAATGAGTCATTAAAGGCATGGCTGGGGCTGCCTCGAGGCAATGAGAAGTCTTTTTTTCGTGTAATAAATAGATACTTTGTGATTAAAAGCTGCTGCCACTGAGAAAACACTATTTTTATACGAAACCTAGGTAAAAATGTCTGATTACAGAGATAATGTAATTAGCACGTCTGTGTAACGTGTGTTGAAGAGAGGAAACATGGGACGTGGTGCCTGAGAAATGAAACTAAGTGGCAGGGGTAGCGTTGCATTCTGGATGCTTGAATTAGCATATGCAAGCTTTTCCCTCTGCTAGTTTTGAAATACTTAGTGAACTAGCTAAGCTTAGTTAATTATATTTTTAATTACAGAGGGAAGGCAAGAAGTGCTGGATCTGTAATCACAAGAAATCTCAGCTTGGGGTGGGAAGATTTCAGACAACAGCAATATTGAGAAATACAAACTCTATCTTATTGCTAGTGCTACGATGTTTGCCATCCCAAAACCTTCCGAGAATGTGTGCCTTAGTGGTAAATAGCTCCTAAACATTCTGGTGAGCTTAATAAAATTTAGCCTGAGGCATACATCTTTCTGTCTACGTGACAGCACTAATCCAAATGTCGCCGCGTTACAGGGGCATTTGGCTGCGCTTTAATAAGAAGTTCTCCAGCCCTTATTTAATAGGAGCGTTATGTAAGATGTGCAACCATAACAGAAAATCATAGAAGACAGGGCTAAAAATGACCTTTGGAGGTCATCTCATCCTGCTGCTGGGAGGCTGGGTGCTGCCAGCGTACTCACGGAGCAGCTTCACCAGTTTAGAGATGCGGATGGTGTAAATTTGCGTTAGTGTAAATTCAAGTGTGATTTTTTTTTTTTTTCTTATATTCAAAGGAGGTAGCTGAAAGGGGATGGATTGCAGTAATAACATGTTTTAGTCATGAATATTAATACTGAAGTAATTAAATCAGATGACTAGACATTATAGGAGAGGGAGATACTTTGTGTGTCATTGCATCTGCTCCCCAGTAAGCACAGAAACCCTGTCATAAACGTATGGAGCTGGCAGTTAATGACAGGAGGGTTTAAACTAGCCCTTGAGTGGCCTTGTTTTTCATTTTCCATTTATTGAAAGATTATTTGGTTTTCATTGCGAGGTGCTGTGTGCGGATTTGAATGACCAAAATCCGATTTGATACGCAATTATTATATTCCTGCCAACACCGTGCAGGCGGAGCAGCGTAACAAATGTCTTTCCCCGCCGAAGTTGAATTTACCTTAACCGAACCTCCCTTGCCGTACATCAAAGTATCGCTCCCCATAGGATGCTAAATTCTTTGCTGAAGTAAATTGTTGGCAGTTTCCCTCCTTCATACCATAAGTGTTTAAAATATGCGTATCGGGATGTGACAGCTCTCCAGGTTCTGGTGACCTCCTTTAGGAAGGTGAATACCAACCAGAGCTGAGCCAGTGAAAGGAGAAAACGTTGATGTGTAACGGAACCGAGGTGATGCTTGCATTAGCATGACATCATGGTTGTCCATCTTCTGGCTGTGAGGATGCAAAGACCGACTGCTGCTGCTTCAGGGCAGCCTTCTGTCCAGCGTGGCATCTTCTCTTCGTACTGCCTGTAAGTTAATGGCTGGGGATGAAGGCAAACAGTTTTACTCTTTTCTCCTAATACCTCCAGCCTTCTAAGTATTTTCAGCTTGGAGGATTTTGCTCTGCTTCCTCTGGGATGTCTCTATTACCAGTTTTCTCCAAAGTTAAAAGATGCTATACTTTTTTTTTAACTCCCATGAAGCAAGTAGCATCATCTGCATTGATGGCTTTGCCCTTTAAAGTTAGTCGAAAGGAGGTCTGTGCAATCCCCATGCTCAGTTTTTGCAGACAACTGTTATAATTTGGAATCAGTGTTCTTTAAAAATGCAGAAAAAATGGAATTTTAGTCATTGAGTTGACACGCTACTTGTGTGTTACTTACTGAGTTTATATCAGTACGAGAGGTGTTGGATCTCCTACTCTTTCTTTACCTGAAACACTCCTCCAGTCATGACGTAAAATCCCTTACACCTGTTGTGTTGTTCTTCTTACTGAAGCGCCTTTGAACAGGTAGAAGTGTGGGGTGAACCCTTGAGTTTTTGCTTTCTGTTGGGGTTCTGATCTATTTGCTTTGCAGGGAAGGAGGCGGGTAGAGTGCCTCAGTCTTCAAGTTCTCCAGTGCAATCCCACAGCTGCCTGTGAGTTGTAACCTTTCAGTCTCTGCGAAAAACTCAGGAAAAAAAAAGGAAAGTATCAGAATTTAATGTGACGTTCCTCAAGCATTCTAAAAGAGCAGAGGATAATTAGCTTAAAGAACGCTATGAATTTACTTGATAGGTGGAGATCAGGCACAGTCACACAAAAATGGATAAAGCCAAGGTGCAAGTGTGCCTTTGGCAGCAACATAAGCATCTGATAAAATTTGACGTAACCCCAAAATACCTACTAGCTTTGAAGGTATGGATTCCAAAAGAAAAAGAGATCAACTACGTAAATATTGACGTTCTCTAAGAATGTGTTAGAGTGACGGGTGTGGAGAAAGGGTGGATTGTCACTGAATTTCCCTGAAAGCGAGATATTACTGTGTCGCTAATAATTTGGAAAAGAATTTTAGTTTCAACCCTGGAATGAAGCACCACACAGTGATCACATTTTCAATGGTGCGAAGAGCACAAGAAGGTCAAGCAGGGAAACTCATTTGGTAGGGATCCGTTCCTGAGAATGGGAATTGTTCAGAATTGTTGCTCCCATAGAAGTGCCTAGCAAAGGAGGGCGGGAAGGAGCGGAGATAATGTAACCAGGAAGCCCACAGGTGATGGAACTGGTCGTTTGGCTACTGCAGCATCACGTGTCTGTGGTCAGATCTTCCCTAGATGTGGGCCCAAATTGTTCGTCTGTGTGTGTTTGGGTATGTGTTTGATCTCAACATAGCTAACCGTTTCCGAGCTGTTACCCAGAACACAGCGGTTGAGCTTTTACGCTGTTAGTACAGACCCTGCTTTTCCCTGGTTGTCTCCTCGGCAGAGGAAGCTCAGCAGATCTGTTTGGAAGTTTATCTGTAAGCAGGCTACAACTCAAGTTTAAGATTCTGCAAATAAGGGAGGGCTTTTCCGTGCGCTTGCAGCTTCGTGCAAATGAGCAGTGTGAGATAAATCTGTTTGGGGAAGGATAAAACACAAAAAGGTTTTATGACTAATGACATCGGCTAGGGATGATCGTGTTTGCGCAGGTTGTTTCAGAGCAGTGGTTGCCTGACACGCTGTAGCATCTTATTAAATGCTTTATTGTAAGACAATGGGAGTGTTATGGAAGTGGTGCTACGTTTTGGTACTGATTTTCCTTTGGGAGACATTTGTTTTCAGCTCAGATACTGAAGCTGAAGCATTACTATCATCGCTTCATTCTGCTTCAGCTTTAAATTGCTTAATTGTGTTGGGAAAATTTGCCTGGAATGACAATGGGAGTTGTATCAGATAACTTTTTCAGGATGGCATTTTAAGATTCGCTCTTTATTTAGAGCTCTTTACTGGTCTCCCTGCTGATTAAGAATAGGTGGATCATATAGGCCTTCTCATCAATACTTTAAAGATGCAACTTTTTTTTTTTTTTAAAGGTTGGTGACAGTGTTTAACTTTGTGTATTTTCAGTTTTGCTATCTCTTATGTCCTTGACTGGCTTTTCTGCTCATTTTTTTCTTTTAAGCTCGTAGCATCACAGCATAAATATATTAACAGATACTGAAATATATATGCACCTAGTCTGTGTGTCAAGAAGACTCACATAAATAAGGATTTGCTAGATGAAACCTGTGGTAGGTGACCTAATTTTTCGTTTTAATCAGATTACAAAAGGAGATTTAAATAACTGTTTCACACTTGAGAAGGGTTAACAGGTGCAGAGATTTCAGAGCAAATCTTTAGCTGGTATGAACTGGCATTAGGCAGTTGTGAACGGACAGCAGAGTTGCGTGGTTCGAAGCAGCAGAGATCTCAGCTCTGGACTCCCAACATACAAGTGAAGAAATGAAACTGAGAGGCAAACTTTGCCAAGAGGTATACATCATAATAAATGGTAAACCAGAACATTACAGAAGACCCAGAGTCAAAGAGAACACAGAAGGGAGGTTGTGTGAACTGGGCTGGTGGGCACAGCTGAGAGGGCGAACTTGAGCATGAAGTCCAAGCCCAAGCTCGATCTTGTAATCGGTGAATTTAGAGATGCCCAGCGCCAAAGAAAGCACCTACTTTGGTCCCTCGAAAAAGATGGCTCCACAGAAACCATCTTCTGTAGAAAACAGGAGAGAGACGAGATGGGATGTGCTGGGAGCTATTGCCTGTGCTGGTGGCCATAATAGTGCGGGAGCTTCTGCGCTCCTCCCGAAAGCGCTGCTGCTGGGAAGGAAGCTGATTTGGTGGGAGGGACGCTGTCGTACACAGTTAATTGAATAAGCTGTTCATCTTCTAAGTGCTCATCTGAGCCGGGCTTAGCGGCACTCCAGAGATGCACCCATCACTAGCTATGAAAATCCTTATGCAGCAGAGCGCGCAGAACCTCAGATTACCTCTCTGCCTTTTATTGTGCAATGCTATTTTTAATCCAGTGCCTTGCTATGGATTAATCATTTTTGACAAATTACTTCATATTGTGTAAATTCCCATGCACTATCTGTGCGTGCATATTTTAGCCCATTGCAGTCTGCTGAGAGCAGTAAATGACACCTCATTTCCCATCACCTTTATTTTATGGGCAGGCTGGCGTTGTGATTAGGTGTCAGAGGAAACTGGTGCACAAATCCGTCTGTCAGTGGAAACCAGTGAACAGCTCTGTTGTCAATGCAGCTTTGCAGGGTCACGTCAGCTGACAGTGCTGTCCCAAGACCCGTGGATTCCATACCGTTAATCATCAGAGAGAGAATTTTACTGGTTACGTGGTAGTATGAGTACAAATATGTTACTGGAATTGACATCTTGGAGAAAGTTGAGTCAGGAGTGAGTGCATGGTGGACTTCCATCTGTATACAAGGAGGTACAAGAGTCACAGCAGTGTTTCTGGACTGAGAAAATATATTTTTGCTTACAGTCCAGTGCTACTTTCTCAGGTGTGTGTTTTAGGTACAGGATTTTAATAGCAGAAACGCTGTGCGACCCAAGAAATGTGCGATAAGAAAGTTCTTGGATGCTTTCAGGACCTACTCATGGACCTACTCTTCTTACATAAAGTTATTGGGAACAGAGCAGACTAGGAGTGACTCGTATTCTCCATAATCAACCAAATTATCTTAAGAAGGTCAGTGAGGTTACCTGGGAAAAGAGCGGGTGGGATTTTGCTCTTCAACCAAGCCCACGTAGCAAGGCGGCGCTGTGAGAGCGTGCCCTAGCCCGGCACTGCTTGGGGTGAGGAGTACGCGCTGTGAGTAGCACAGTGCCCCGGGCCCTCGTGCTGTCAGCCAGGCTCCAGACCCTCTCAGGGCCCTGGGGACACACATCTGGTTTCCACACAGGCTCAAGCTGTGACAGCACGTCCCTGGCTGAGCCTCGAGGCTCCGTGCCGGCAAGCCGCTGTGTTCCCCGCAGGCGAGACGGTGCTTGCGGGGGCCGGCTGCGTGGGCACCACCAGACCTCCACGCTGGAGGGACTGCTCTGACTGTGTTTTCCTGCAGAAGGCTATCTTCTCTTTCTGGGCTTCTCAGTGGTGACTCGGTGGGATAATGCGTTCCAAAATACAGTACCAGCTCACAGAGCTTGGGAGATGGATGGGAAGAACTCAAGTCCATGTTGCCTTTCTGTAAGATACCTTGTGCCTGAGAAGGGGCCTCCTTAAAGCGCAGCAGTACAGAATCACAAGCAACAAGGAATTGCATTAATTCTCCTATCAGTATCAGTATTTTTTGCGCTGCCCTTGAGAGGAGCAGAGCTGAACGTTTAATGGACATTTAAGAGGCAATCTGCTGTGAGTACAAGTCAGAATGTGGCACGGGCTCTGACACTAGTAAACACAAGCAGATCTCTGTGGATAATGTGAGTTTTTTTTCTCTTTGATTTTTAGAATCAACCTTGTCCTATGTTAGGCAGCTGGAGGCAAGAGTAAGACAGCTGGAGGAGGAAAATCGCATGCTGCCCCAGGTGGGTGACTTCTGTTGGTGGGAACAGTAGCCAGCAGCTAGACAGCAACGCTGGGGTCTTCGTGCTCGACATAAAACCAGTGTTCCTTGTCATTTGCCGTTACTGCGTTTGAACGCTCAGGCTGATCGTTTGGACAGTCAGAGGCACTCACATCTGTTTGTTCATCTTGCTCGTGATTGAGTGGAGTGTTTATTTAAGACTATGACAATGCTTTCATTAATTTTCTCATTTGCAGGTGTTGATACTTTGCTAAGAAGAAAAATTCACTGAAAGCTGCTACTTATACTTAATTAATTTAAAGAATTATAATCACAGTGAACTGACCCTTTACATTCTGGTTTTATTCCAAGAGCTGCTTCTTATTAAACTGCCAAGTACTCTTTATAGCTAACCAAAATACTTGGCTCTAAAATTGCAAATGTTTTAAGTAACAATAATTGTGTTAGATTATTTTTAACATTTTGAGGACTATATTAGATACAGAAATGCAAGACAAGTTTAATTGAATAAATAAGCAAATGTGAAGTTGAAGGTTTTCCCAATATGTTTTTCAAGAATGAAAAATTTTGAAGTTCGTTAAGAATGAATCAGACACTTGTACCTTTTAATATATACACATACATACCGGTGCGTATTTCTGTATATTTCATTGAGTAGTCCTGAGGAAAATCCATAAAGTCTGCAAATGAAGTTGCCCACTGGAAAAAGAAAGAAGTTGCATTTTGTTTAAGTCAAACACTAGTTTAAATGAAGATACTGGTCTGAAGAAGAAAAAGTGGTTTTTAACTTAGTACTGTTATTTGAATGTAAAGTCCAAAATAGCTGTGAAATGTAGTAAGAAGTAAAATCCACTGGCTCAGGTATGTTCATTTGTATAACTGAGATTAGCTAGAAGATTTCAGCCCCAGGCTAAGAATTTCTTTTCTTAAGGCACATTTTAAGTGTGGGATTTTTTTTCCCTCACCTATAATATGACAGTTGGAAGGGCCTCTATAGCTCGTGTGTGGCTCTTGACTTGCTACGTGACCTTGAGCAATTTGTCTAACTTCTCTGGACCCTAACCTTTTTTATCTGGAAAAGGACAGCAAGAATGAGGTTCATCTTCGGTGACAGAGAATATTATTTTCCTGTCAAGAACGGTGTTCAGGGCAAACGTTAACAAAATTGCCTGAAAAATACTATTGTGGTTTCTTGTGGGTCTGGAACAACACTGGGGGATAAATTGTGGAGAACATTCTTTGTGGGCAAAATCTTGAGAAGGGACATTATGTTTTATTTGTGTGGGGTTTGAGGTGCTCAGGTGGACACCCATGAAATGCATTACCAGGTCTTGCCAAAGACTGGAACACCCACATTGTGCATGCTGAGCTCATTGAAAGTATCTTAGAGGGGTGTCAAAACCAGCAAATAGTGCTTGTGAAAACAGTGCTTCAGCCGGTAGCTGTTGCAAAAGTAATTGAAACAAGAGATGCTGATCGTGGGGTTTTGAAGGGGAAGAACTAGGTGAGCAAGCCTGCAGACTGCTTTTTGCTTTTAAACGCACGGGTCAGAGTTTGCCTTACGTTTGATTTTGTTGGCGCAAGGATCTGTAGTAGAGTTCTGAAGAATCTCCTAATATCTCTGGGTGCTGTATTATAAGGAACAATGACTGACAAGGGTTCGTGTTTCCTGGCCTGTCTTACTCACCTTTCCTTCTGAAGAAAGTCATTGCTTCAGGGAGAGGAAGGAAACGTAGACACCAGGCTTGTTCTGACTTTGCATTTGATTACCTCAACGTTACATTTGCATGAGTTTGTTTTAGGGGTTTGTTGTTCCTGTGAGTAACACCCTGAACGTGCTATCAGCAGTGATCAGGCCCTGTCACAAAGACAAGGACACGGGATGGAAATGCATAAGCTCCTGGCACTGGTTCGATTCTCTTTAATGGGAGGAATGGGAGTTTGTTGGGCATTAAGCCAAACCGAGTGCTTTTGACAAACCAGCTGAAAATACACGATGAGCTCCACAACTGATGAAGGTTTCTGGCACAGCTCTTTCTCAATTAGTGTTGTGCCTTAACATTTCACCAGTGCTTCAGTAGGAGAGGGCCTTTCGCTCTTTGCATAGCCCTCGTTGATGGTGTACTCGGGCACTGGGAGGGTTTGGGAGTCTCAGGACTGCACTTGGTGTGAGAGAGGTGACGACTCGCGCTCCTGAGTGGGACGTCTCTGCTAGATCTTTACTGAAGAGTCCTTGCCTTGCTTTCTGAGGCTTTTTTTCTTTCTCCTGCCATGCTTTTCTTCTTTTTCTTCTTTGCTTTCCATATCCTTTCTTTCCCCTCTTTTCTGCTTATGTGTCACTCAAGGAAACACACCAGCACCTTTGTTGAAACCCTCTTCAGATAAATCACCCCTTTCCTCTATCACTTAGGTGTGGTTCTTTTCCAATTTCTTTTGCTGTGTTTGTCTCCCTCCATGCGTATTAGTTTTCCTTTCAAAACCCACAGATCTCTAATGTAAAGGTTTTATTAATATTTAGTGGCAAGAACATTTCCAGAGAAAATGGTTTTAAGTGCTGTCATCACTGTTCAGATGGAATCTGAGTTTTAGTTCACTCTGCTCTACTGAAGGGTTCTTTGTCAGGGGAAATGCAGTACCGCCACGGAGTCAATATTTTAGCATGAGCAGGTAATAGGAAAGGTATAAAAATGTGCATATTCACTTAAGCCTCTTAATGTCTCTTCCTGTGCTGCACGTTGTTCTGGTGGCAGTGTGTAGCATAGCAGTGGGTTTAAGAGTTATGAGAAGCCTTAGATGGGTTGTAGGTTTGCTGTGTAATTAGCTATTCTTTTTTTTTTGTTATTTTTTTCCTTCCTTAGCTAGCATGTAACAAGATATGATCCAGACCCTTTCAGTTTCTGGCCACAAACAGGATTTTTGTGCAAGAAAGCAGATACTTTCCAAGATTTACAGTATACAGCTGGGGCTTCTGTTGGGAATGCCAAAGCGTGCCGGCTGCGCGCGAGACAAGGGGCATGCAGCTTGCGCTGGTGCTTCTCAAATGCTCATGCAGGTAAGGGCGTGTGACAGCAGCGCGTGGAGGCAAAAGAATCTGAGCGAGAACATTTCTGTTTTGCTGGATGGATTTCAGGCCAGAGTCGTTCCCCTGTGGGGCTTGGGCAGGAAGGCTCTCGGCAGCACGTGGGCTCTGGCAGTGCCGCCGCCTTCTGCTGCCTCAAAATGTACATGAAACCATGAAACTACAGCGTCGCTGGGGATTGAGTTTTGCTGCCAACATAGAAAAAACCAACAATAACATGATAGTATGGAGTGCTCTAGCCAGAACAGTGTCTGTGCGTATTGTAATGAAGATACTCAGCAATAATTAAGACAATATGTAGGGGCCAAACAATGGATTCAGATCCCAGTTACAGCTTCCTGGGCTGCGACAGTTCTGTGATGCCAGTCAGCTCACTGCAAACAGGAGTGTCCTTCCAGACTTGGTGCGGTGCGTAGCTCCTGGCTGTGCCTTGTGCTGGGGGAAGCGAGATCAGGATCCAGCATCCACGTGTCGATTAACGGAAGATATCCCTGAATTTTCATAGGGGTAGTATTTCAGGGCTGATAAGCTCAGCTGAAATGTTACGGAAATGTGGACATCTGTCTTATAATGACAGGGAATGCATTTGCAATAGATATACTTGGCAGGCCACCCAATTTAAATTGCTTTAGTTTGTATTTGTTTCACGGGAGGAGGGAGCAAGAGGCAGAGATGGAGAAATGTCAGACATTTCCCCCTTCTGACTCTTTGTCCTCGTAATTTAGCTTTACCTTTTAATGAGGGGGAAAGGAAGTGTTGCCAGGATGCCGCTTCCTGAGCGAACAAACGGCATGGGTCAGTGGGGCCGGAGCTGGGTGCGGGGAGCTGAGCTCCCGGCTTCCACAGCGTGCAGCACCGAAGCCCCGAGGCGGGTGTGGTGCAGGGCTGAACCAGAGCCCTCTGCTCCCCCTCACGTGGGCTTTTCTGCCTCCGTTTCCTCATTCTTTCCTTTACAAGTCTTTTGGTCCTTTTCCATCTATTTTTGTTGTCTGTCTTTCATTTCTACTGTTGCTTCTGGCACTTTTTTGGGGGCTTTGCATCCTTGCTAGCCTTTCCCAGTCCTGGTAGGTTGAAGTGTGAAGTGGCAGATGTGACCGTTAGGCACACACTAGTTTATTTTTAAGCATTTCCAACACTTTCCATTTCCCTCTTTCTTCCCCATCCATTAGATTTTATTTCAACTCATTTCCAAATCTTTCAAAAACCTTTTTGCTGAGATCTGTGTTCATTTTCCCTCTGCATGGCATGGCTTTATTTCTAAATCTAATTAGAAGATGGGAACTGTTTGGTTAGTATTTTCTTTTTTGCAAAATCTGTGTCAGTCCAATACTGTTTGTCTCTTCCCATCCGTAGCGTGTAGAAGAACAGGGAATCCTTCAACCAAAATGTAATTAAAACCCATTGAACAAACTCATGTCATCATTACCTAATCCTGTCATCAAATATTTGCCAAAAGTGAATCAACAGCGTCCACCCACTCCGTTCTTTCATGTGCTCTCATCCTCAGTTTAAATTAATAGGTCATTAACGGAGTGACTTCAGTTTACAGGAGCTGAGGTTCTGCTCAGAGCCTTTGTCTCAGGGTGTCCTAAGCATCACGCGTCCATCTTGGTGGGCACGGGCAAGAGTTTATGGGCTTGATGTTACCAAAGTCAAGCAAAACCTGATGTACAAAAGGAGGTCAGAGAGAAGAACAGATTTTTTTTTTTTTTTTTTTTTTCCCAGAGTATTTTCTGAAAGTCTGGAGTTATTTTGCACTCATGATTTTCTAGCAGAGTCCACTCAATCTTCCAGATTTTAAATAGTGGTGGTGTTTATATGTGTGGCCTCCAAAATTTAGAGGTGCCACAGCCCAGAGCTTTTTTCTCTTACAGATTCATTAGCAAAAGAGGTTTATGAAGGGCCTGCTGAAAGGGGTTGTTTCTGAAGGTGTGTAGCCAGCAATGGTTTTGGCCACTCAGGAATCTGAGTGTGTTTCAACGGCGCTGTGAGGATGCGTGGATTTCTGCAGCAATATGCAGAAGTGGACGTTTCCACTGAGGTCTTTGAGGACAGGAATTGTGTTGAATAACTGCAGCATTTTAAAATTGTATATTTTAATTGACTTGAATGTTCCCTTAAAAAATGGTTGCAGTTTTGTTTAGTGTGTTATTAACCTAGCAGAGCAACATGCTGCAGCTCATTGGTTTCTGTTTTTCCTTTCTGCTGCCTTTTTGAAACAAGCTGACAAACACAGCTTGTGTTTCCTTTGAGCTAACGGGGAAATTGAGGGCTGAGGAAACCGGCAGAAATGAGGTAGCGATTGAACTGGCGTGGCAGTTACCCAGCAGGAAGGATGTGCTTCCCAGGAAAGCGCTTGCCCCTGGGATAAAAGGCAGTTGGAGAACAAGCTCTTGTGTGTTTGCTGAGGCAGGTCTGCGATGGTAAAGTGAACAGAGCGGTGCCCAGCGGACAGGAAAATCGTCTTCTCTCAGAGGCTTCGGTGAGGTGACTGCAAGTGTCCTCAGGGCAGAGATGGACTGTGGGTTTTTTTTTTTCTCCTCAGCTGCCCCTGTTCCGTGGGGAGGCTGCGAGTCGGGCAGCAAGCGGCATGCTTCCTCCGGAGGGGCTGGCGGAGAAACTGCCACTGACTGGAGCTTTGCACCACAGAGGGTTTCATTCATGACTGTCCTTATCAATAGCGTGCATTGAAAAAATGATGTTTTCCACTGGCTCAAGTAGAAAGGCTCATGATGAGATCTCCCCATCAAAGGGGATTCTGCTCTACACAGGGGTCTTCTGACCGTGACCGGAGTACAGTGCAGGGTTTGCCTCTGGCGCTACGGGAGAATGGCCTGAGTATCCCTAACATTTTGCAGTCAGTGTGAGGGAGATTGCTAAATTTCCATTCATCTAACTTCTGTTAGGTGATATTATGAGGTAGAGTCAGATTTCCTGTGCTCTCTATTCGCTAGAGTTCTATATTGGCATTAGATATTTTGTAGATGTACCTGCAATAGAAAAGGGATCTGCACGTTTAGTGATTGCAGTTCTCTCTATTATCTTTGTGGCAAAACGTACAGTGAGTACGAGGTGGTTTTCACCTGCTTCAGACAATGCGCTTTCTGCAGCGGTACAATCTGCGCGCAGTACATGTTAGACTCAGAGGATGCAACGTGCAAACCATGCTGTAGCTTGGACACAAGGGCTGGACAGGGGCAGTAGGAAAGGTTAGCGGTGTAGGATGAGCAAAAACCCCAGTTCTTTCTCAGATGTTGACGTTGTGCAGCACTGTTTATTCAAAACGACTCACGGTTTTTAAAGTGGATACAGGTTTCAGCACTGTGGAGCCACAACTTCATCCCTTCTGTCTGATTTGGCTTCACTTCTACAACTTTGCTACTGGATAATAAATGAAAAGATCTGTCCAAAACACGTGAAGACGCTGGATGCCTACTATGAGTGGCTGAATGCAAGCACTGTGTGTGGAGCTAGAGAGGAGGAGGAAGGGAACAGGGTTTCTCTTCCCATCCTCAAGGTCCTGCTCAGAATGCAGTTGCAAACTGGGTTGGGTGGTGGTGGAGAAGGGACTCAGCAGAAGGAAACTCAGGTCAAGTTTTGATGGAAGGATGAACATTGCCGTGCTCTCCACTGGCAAGCAGCAGCTGTGACGACAGGTCTGAGAAGCACACTTCTCTCGTCTCCTAAGGCACCTTGTTTTCAAACACCGCCACTTTGGCAAAGTGCCTTTTCCTCTTGTTTTGCTTCAGTGCCTCAGAAACTCGTAATGTGTTCAGGAGTGATGAAGTGTCTCCAGGCTCCCAGGACTTCCTGACCCAAGTTCAGGCTGGTCCCAGCCCCGTCCCCATCCTCTGCTGGAATAAGCTTCCTCCAAAGAAGGCAGAGGCTGTGCTGCCTCTGTGGCAGCCCCACCTGTGATGAGAAGTCCCTGAGCTGGAGGATGGGGCTTCAGGGCTGCAAAATCTGCCTTATTTTTTTTAAAAAACTTATATCCCTTATCAAGGACAGGCAGAGGAGGGAGAAGGATGTCCACTGGGGAAATACTAATTTTCAGTCTCCTGCCAACGTGTGTTGAGAATGCTGTCTGCTTCAAGCACTGTGTTCACAACAAATTTCTCATTCTCATGAAGGGAGACAGAAACGTGCTGCACGTGGCACCGAAGAGGCTGTGCAGGACAGCTGCCTGGAGGAAGGCCTGAACTCTGACAGCAGCATAGTTTACAAGACTTTGGGATTTTCTCCTCTTCAGGAGGCTTTAGATGTACGATCTGTACTGATTTTCCCAGCCTTTTAATAGCAATATTTATATTTTACCATTCAAAATTGACCAAAATCTTTGCTGGCCCTGGAGCCAGTAAAGAAACAGAATACTCTGACTTACAAAAACCTGAAGCTGCCTGAGGGACTTTATCCTAAACCAGAATTGCCCCAGTCTGCTTTATTACCCCTTTTTCTTCCTCTCATTTCCTTTCCTAAAGTATACCATTAAGTCTGCCCAGTCACTAACAGATCTATAAATCCTTCCCGAAGAAAAATAAGTCCTAAATCTCCCTCCACACATCACGGCAAATTGATAATAGTCATTGCTGCGGAGGACTGTGAGAGGATACGCCGCGCGCTGCCCTCAGCGCGTGCCGGTATCGTCAGCCTGGTTATGAGACCCCTTAGTGCATACAAACTTGCTTTGGACCGGGGTGCCTCTCAGTTAAACGCTTTCAGGCAGACTGGATCTGTGAAGTTCAGCTGCATGTCATCTCTCTGTGCCCTTCTCCCTCACCCGCCTTCATCTTCCCTCTTGTGTAGGTTATAGACACCCCAAAAGGCCTGGGACGTGCTACGTGCTTGCTCAGCAGGGCAAATGAGCGTGCATCGGGGCACTGACTCGGATCAGAGGCTCTTTCCACTGTCAGAATTTTTCCTTCAGAAGTGCATTTCCCACACATTTCAGCAGGAATTACTGCTACGTTATTTCTTTTCGTACTCAGTAAGAAAGGAATGTTTCCTCTCTCAGTCTTTGAAATGTTTTTCTTCTTTCTGTTTCTTTTTTTTTTTTTTTTTTTCCTTAACAAAATTCTACATGTAGAGTGACAGTGAAGGATGACATTAGAAGAGCAGGTCAGGTTGAAAGCACCTCAGAAGTGTCTCCCCGGGCCACCTCTGTCGCTGCAGCTATCCCATTGCTGTCCGCCAATGCAGCCGGGGTATTTTTAGCGCTCCTCCGAAGCAGGCTGCGCGCTCAGGTTACCTCGGCACTGCAATCGCTCCAGGAGATGCTTTACATCCTGCAAAGCCTGAGGTGACTGAGCTGTAAGAGTTTAGGTAGCTTGCGTTTGTTTGGCGGTGGCCTGAAGAACCCTTCCAGGTGTGGGGGGACGTGCCCTTGCACCGGGGCAGCCAGAGGCAGGGAAGGAGTGAGCTGGCAGCCTGGAGCTCCCGGCTCCTTCCCTCGCCGCCTGCGGCTGAGCTTGTGCTGCAAACCTTGCAGCAGCATTTCAAAATGTGATTTTTTGTTGTTGTTGTTGAAGGAACAACCTGCAGAATTATTGGGATAAAATTAGACATTCTCAAAACCTTCCTCTGGAGTTGAGAACATCTCTCTGAACCTCGCAGCACTGTTATGAGGCAGCATGCATACGTAAGAAATTTTATTACTGTGTCCTGGTCTTCCAGATAGACACCCGTGAGGGCCGGAGTGCTGGGGTGACGCTCAGCAGTCGCACTCGAGCTGCCTCTCGTGGATCTTGGTTACTGTGGCACAGAAAGAGGGGGACCTTGGTGTAAAACATGCCTTCAGTGCTTCTCAGCCTTTTTAAAAACAGCAATACATAACTGACATTTGTTTTAATTAGTTACCAACCCTTTTCTTTATTAAAGAGTGTTTAATTTTTTGCGAAGGATCCCATTAGGATGCCCGGAGGGGCGGAGGGGAGTTACTGCTCTGCCAGCGAGCCAGCTAGCGTCAGTGGACATGGCTCAGCCTCTCAGCAGTCTGACTCAGTGGTCAATGCTCTGAAGGTAACGCTCCTCCGGTACAGTCCACGCGAAACGTCGTGTCTGTTCCTCAACACGTGTCGTATTGTCCTGGCAACATTCCTGTGGATGCCACTGGGATGTTACTGTCATGAGCGGGGTTGTTTTTTGTTTGTCACTCATTGCATCTGTGGACTGTGTGTTCCTCGGCACTCAGAGTGGGGGGGATGCCAGCTGCAGCTGCTCTCCACATCACCTACGCTTGCACACTTTTTCTTTGAAGCTGAAAGTGGTGTTTTTCTGAATGAGGAAGCTGTTCTACTTCATCTAGGATGCATATTTGTTCTCCAGTGAAATAGAATGAATTCCTGTAACCCATGCAGAGAGAAACACTTTAATGCAAAGATAAAGCCGATGTGCATGGTATATTCATAATAAAAATAGCAGAACGTTGGGCTGAAGACTGTGCATCAGGATCCCAAGGTCAGTGTCGAAACCTCTGCGAGAGCAGATGTGATTTACTCTGAAGTCAGGGTTGGATTGCAAAGACCTGTGTGGCATTGGTGACCAGCAGTTGACACAAGCAATCAAGAGGGGCAAATTTGCAAGTTGTTGCCTGTGTCAACAGTGAAACTGTTGCAATTAATGAACCTTAGGAAGCTGTTACAGGATGCCATGGTTTGTCAGGTGATCTGAATCAAGAACTGGCTGAGTTTGCTGCCCCACTGCAGCATGGGGGTCAGCTGCGTTCATGCCCCTCTGGAGAGGATTAAAAACTGATGGTGAGCTGAGCAGAGAGCAGGAACTTCGTATTTCTGTCTCCTAATGCTGGCTCTGACAAAATTGTTTTCTGGTCTCCTGTACTTCACTCAATAGCTAAACTGCTTTAATACTCATTTGGTTAAGTGGGTGTTATTCCCTACCTATACAGATGTTGCAGGGCCATGCTGGTTGCTTGCTGGGGGTACGGTTGGATTCTTCAGGGGAGAACTGGAAGGGACTTTTGGAGGCATTTGCTCTGGTTTTGAGCTTCGTGGAGGTGCAGTGCAGAGTAAGAGCTCAGTAGTGCTGTTGATTTGCATGGACATCTGAGTTGATGCACAGAGTGATTCTCTTCCACGTGGCTGGCTGACATTGCCTTCCCCTCTGTGAAGCCTGAGGAAATAGGTTTATGCAAGTGAGCTGTGCACAAATTACAGCAATCAGATCCCTTCCTGTAACATAAAACTCGTACAGGAGAGGGACGATGAACCGCAGTCCCTGGCTGC
Organism: Ardeotis arabs; assembly: GCA_011801015.1. Classification (NCBI taxonomy): domain Eukaryota; kingdom Metazoa; phylum Chordata; class Aves; order Otidiformes; family Otididae; genus Ardeotis; species Ardeotis arabs. Next base: position 26,904 of record JAAGAY010134306.1, read on the forward strand.
TGAGGATCACCCGGTCCAGCAGCACTCAAGGTCCTCTGTGCATCTTCCATGTATTTCCCCTGCTGTTGCCTAGAAAATAAAGCTATGCCAAGTAATTTTGTAAAGAGATCATACATAATTATCAAAAAAAGGCTTTTTGTAGTTCTCTCAAAATACCCATTGGCAAAGACGCTTCCCTGAATGGAACATTTAACAACACGCTTTTGACAACCCATAATAGCTGGTTGGTGTAAGTGAAATATTTGAACACTGGCTGGTACTTCAGCTGGTTGCTGAAAGGGATTGATAAGAAGTACACAGAATTTAGTTCAGTATGATGTGAAAGCTCAGCTTTTAGTTTGCTAGGAGGTATTGCAGCAGGCAGAAATAGATATAAATGATCCTGTTGTATTTGAAATGGGGAGTGAGCTGTCAGCTAGGCAGCCTGGCCCGCCTTCCCCATTCCCAGCCGGAGAGGAGACCCTGCTGATTCCCGGCGTGCAGCATACGGGTCTGATCCTGCCTTCTGGGGAGCGCAGAGCTCCCGCTCGCATCGCTTAGCACCGTCGGATGCAGGAAGAGGAACAAGCCAATGGCAGCAGCCTGCTTTTCTTTACAAATTTGGCAATTTGGAATTTCTGCAAAAAAACCAAATAGTCTTTGTTACAAAGCCTCAGCGTTAGGTCAGTCCCCTTCTGCACAGCGAGGAATCTGAAGAGCAGGAATGTATTTTAAAAGGACAGATCTGTAAGAAAACAGAGGGGGCTCATAGCTAAAAATAGTGCTGGTTTTCTCCTGAGTAATGAGGAGACTTTTAAATAATTATTAATTGCCTCTGGATCTCCTACTGGTGCAGACGAGAGAGACATACAAGGACGTGTTGGCTTCTGTTTACAAGTTGTATGTGACCAAAGTGCATGCTTGTGCACGGAGGTGTGCGTATTCCGCACGGGCTGCCTTTGCAGACCAGGGTTTGTATTTCCGGAACGCCAAGGCTTACCGGCCAGACCAGCATCGGGATTTCCCGTCCTGAGCTCAGCGTCGCCTCCTGGAAGCTCCACCGTGCCATCTATAAATTAGAGTGAGGTATGCTTTAATCGAAGCCCGAAGAAAAGTAAGTGTTTTGTGGTACCTAGGAGGTCAGGCAAGAAGATTTAATGATCCCTTCTGCCCTGAAATCCAGAGCACTGTAATCAGTCTAATTATCTTTAAATACAATTGGTCAGTTATATATGCATGTCCATACTCAGGAAGGACCCATGAAAGCTTAAGTATACTACTCCTCTTATTTGTGGCTGCAAAACAGATTTGTAAAATAAAATTTCTCTCTTTTCTTTTTTTTTTTTTTTAATTTTTTAAAAAAACAAACAAACAGAAACCTCCCCTTGTCTTGGAAGCTCAGGAAAATACAAATCATCAGGCTTTAAATACTACTGCCACTACCTTAGTGAGACAGAAAAAGCTGTGGCTGGAGAAATGTGCAGAGTAAGTTTAAGGTGTTTAATTTCATATTCCATATTGAGCCTGGAAACATCTGAAGATGCAACGTATTTTTTGTTTAAATGCTGACAATATGCCCTTGAAGGTTTTATATGGAAATCAAGTCAATTACTGTTTCTGTAATGCAATTACTGTTTTATTAGGGACACTAACACTTTAACATGTTGGTCAGTATTGATCAGAAAAATCTATCTGTGATAATATATCTGGGATAAAGTACTGCATGGCTCAGCTGCCCTGGATTTGTCCTTCATAGGAATAAAATTTGGCAAGTGTGAAGTCTGGCAGCCTCAGTTTCCCCATCTGTACAACGGCACCTATGTATTTTCTCGTCTACATTGTTGCTTTGCAATTTATGGATAAAAAATGTAGTTTCTAACTAATACATATTTAATAGTAATCTCTAAATTTCTCATGATGTAAGTCATGCTACTTCTAAAATGCTAATATACTAAATTTGATATTATCAATTCATTTTTGTAAATCCCAAATATATACCTGATTTCTGCCTTGTCTCTGTGCCCCAGCCACTCAAAGCTCTGCCACTGGCACTGAAACGCTACCTTTTCTTCTGACTTTTATGATCTATGTCTGATTTGACTATTGATATTTTATTATATTTTTTAAGTAGTTGATTATTTCCTTTCTGATTTTACTTTTTCTTATATTCATCTAGTCCATGTTAAAAGTACGGCGGATTTGTGATAACCTGATCATAATGTTTCTTTTCTTTTGCATTTCTCCTTGCAGTTCCTTCCGGTTTGTAGCTCACTGTTTTGCTCCAGCTTTACGCGCTGTGGCTGTTTTACGTGAAACATTTGCCACGGCATCATTTTGCCTGTGAAAACAGTGGAATGATGACAAGTTTCATTCTGGGCTCTGTAATTCTGGTGCATAGTCTGGATTGGTACCCAAATGCAATTCCGATGTCTAAGTCACGGTGTAGGAACATGATGGTGTTCCATGATGGCGTTGATACTTTATCAAGATAACAGATGTGGGAATTCTCTCCTCAGGAAGTGCATATGGTATTGGTACCACTTCATCAACAACGTATTTGGGAATATTTTTGCTTTGTGTTTATATAATTGCATTGTCTTGGAACGTAGCAATACGTAGCAGCAGGTTTAGAGGTATTTTATCAGGTATTAGTGAGCGTGGAGGTAATTTTAAAGCACGGGAATGTTTGGATTAAGTCTGGAGGTTTGTTCTTCATGACTTTCCTCAGGCTACCGGTAAGTTTTGTTCACAGGGGTGCAGCACGCTCCCTGGGGCTGGGAGCCAAAGGGAAGATGGGATACTCCACATGGGATTGATGGGCAAGGGGTCAAGGAGCCCAGAGAACCCCACGAGTATTTCATGCTGCACGGGAAGTACCGTGGGCCTCGAGCGCTAGCCCAGCCGGCAGGTGACGGAGCTGCTCTCACCCCAGTTAGGCTGCAGGTTTCTGCCTGGCTCCCAGGGAGGAGGTTCCTCCATCCTTTCTCTCCTGTGCGTTGGACGCAAGCTAGAAATGAATCGTCATGACTTACTCGTGAACCTCATAGCTGCCCTTTATTCAGTCGAGGTTTCTGCTGAGATTTTGAGTGAAGTGTTTGGTACTGGGCTTTTTTCTCTGTATAACTATTTAAAACACATTCAGGAATGCTTAAGTATTACATTTGCTCTTGAGTGCTTGTAAATGCAATAATTCCATTAGTGCTGCTTGTGACAAGTGAGTGTTCAACTAGTGAACTGAGAGGAAAACAACCCTCTGTGCAAATCCAAAATGCACGCACAATGCAGAGAGCCAAACACATACGTGCACAGAGGGGCAGTGCTATGCACAGCTGTCATGCCTGGGCAAAGAACTGCACATATGCCAGCAGAAAAGGGGAGTTTGGTGATACATCCGTAGAAACTTAGCCTCTGTCATCCCATGTTTCTGAAAAGGAGGCAAATAAAATTACCGTGATGCCTTCGAGACCCAGGTATCTGTTGCACCGTATGCATAAACAAAAGTGGCTGCTGATAAGGACTTCTCCATTTCCCACACATAAAAACGGCATGAGTACTCCTTTTTGACCCCACCTTGTCAATTCTGCTTAGGATGTTGGCTTCCCAGCGCTGTCCTGTATGTGTTTGTCCCTTCCTAGCAATCAGGGGTCATTTGTTCAGCTGGAAATAAAGGACTTTGGGGAGTGTCACCTTTGGATTTATGATTGTATCAGCATTAGCTGCTTCGTAAATATGGTCTAATGTTTATTGACCAGAAAAAAAATTGTAGCTACAATGTGCTTTCACAAAAGCTATCCAGAGGTCTTACTTCTTGACAGTAGGAAGTTAGGAACGTCAGCAACCAAATGCTGGAAAGAAACACCCGTCTCATCAAACCCAGCCCTCCACCGTTTCCCAGGGCTCAGCCACAGACAGCTGATTTGGGAGGGTTCACTGAAAACCCATTTTTCCTGTACTAAAGACAGTTCCCTTTAAAGGACTTCACTTTGTTTGGCCCTGTGTAGTGAGACTGTAGTCTTACTCCTTCCAGTCTTGGAGCGTTTCTGTTTTTCATGCTTATACTCGGGTTTCTTCAGCAAAGGCTCAGAGGAATGGGATTATTTTCCCAGCTCTTGCAGAGAATGACCCTGGGGTTGTTCTGTCTTTGCTCACCAGCTGTAGGAACTGGGGCTGGTGGTGTCTTTTCAGGGTGTTGGCTTCCCAGGATCCAGCTGCTTTGTGTTTATTCAGTTCCAGCTAATGCAGTCTCTGCTCACTCCTGGGCTCCAGGCTCTGTGAAAATACAAATAATAAATAATGACAACGGGAAACAGTTTTTGCCTTTCTTGACAGTCATATTGCTATTGCTCCAGAGATTAGTGAGTGGTTTAGTAGCAGTTATACTTTAGTTGGTTGCTAGTTGATTATTATTAAACACAAATAATCTTAAATTGCAATACACAGTCTGGTGGTAATCACCACTTTTTTTTCTGGTGGCCCCTGGAAGAGATGCCTGGTGATACGACACGAGCTACTGGTTCTCCTGCTCATAATCAGTCAATCATTTTATAAATCATTACAAAATACTCTCCTGATTTTTTTTTTTTATAACATCTCTACATTTTTAATTCCATAATTGTAACATGGATATTCTGTAATCATGAGTGTGAGTAGATGGGAGTTAGAGGAAGGAAACCTTTAGAACCTATAGCCCACACTAAGAAAAAAACTGCTAACTTCTCCTAAATTGTGTGACTGCCTGCACAATTCCTCCGATCTCAAGGAAGAACAAATGAAAAACTTTTTTAATGCTTTGCTTGATTTTAGAAGAACAAGTAAATTCCTTGAAAAAGGGGAGAACTGCTGTGTGCTTTTTAAACTAGAAACGTTTAGACTCCTCTGGACTGAGCTTCGTGCTTCTGAACTGTGTTCTGCAAGAGATGTGGTTCGGGAAATAGCTGAGCAAAGTTTCAGATGAGGCCTGTAAATGTTCTCAGTCTTGTATCTGAAGCACCAGATACCCTGGGGATGCACGTGCTAGTTCATCTGTCTCTGTTTTTACTCATTTTTACCTAGCATGTGCTTTCTGTGTTCAGAAGGAATGTTGTATCCCTTGAGAAATATTCTCTCCTCCTCTTGTGTGTCCTTCCCCTCTGTCCTGACCTGTGCTGCATGGTCTGCTTAGTGAACATGTGGTGTTCCCAGATGCATGCCGATACGAACGCCCGCACATCTTAACTGCTGATAAACTTAACTGATCGCTTTCCATCTCTCCCTTTAGGTTGTGTGGAGGAAACTTGGAGATGCTGCAGGGTCGTGCCCTGGAATTAGACAACATTTGTCAGGAAATCAGTATAAAGGACCTATGTAAAAGGCCCTGAGCAAGTCCTCTCTCTGGAGAGAAAGCGTTCGAGCTGCCGATGGGAGAGAAAGAACTGTGTCCACAGCAACTTCCCCGCTGACGACAGGGTGTCTGTATGCACTACGAGAGACTTCGTTGGAAACGAGTAGAGATTCTGCACAGAGGTCTTTCAGAGGAGCCTGTTGTCAGCGTTCCTCAAATACTGCTGTTACGGTATCCTGGCTAGTGAAACGCTGCCGCCGCCTCGTCACTTCAACACGCCACATTTAGAAGCACTGAGGTATTTCCATCCTAACCAAAAGATAGCTGGGATTCTGCAGGAGTTACATGAACTGAGTTTTATTTTGGTTGGTTACAGTGAATCTCTAGTAAGTCTGAACGAATTTTCCACTGCATTTAACAGAGGCTTTCACCAGACTGGAGAGACGTTGAGAAACTGTGCCTTTGGTCTCCACAGTTTTGAGAAAGTCACTTCTTGGTAACTCACACTTCAGTCTGCAAAATATTAGTTAATGGTGCTTAGGCGATTTCCAGATGATTTTTTTTGCTTTGGTAGAATACCTGCCTTTGGAGGTGCTAAAAGACCATAAAGTCTCCTAACCAGCCAGTAGTGTAGCATAACTACAGTACTTGTAGTGAAACACAATTTCTTTCTAAATGAAAGTAAAGAAAGCTTTCTTTTTGATTCACTTTGATGCACATCTTCTGAAGACGTGTACGATGTTCGCAGCCCTTTAATGAACAGAACACTTAGGTATTGCTATTACAGGTCTCAAATCAGCATTTCCAGCAGAGGTTTTTGCGCAAAGTATTCTCCAGTTGTCAGGATGCTAATTTCTCCTGTTTAATTTAGAGACATGCTGGTTTACTTAAAAAGAGTCTGTAAGGATCTAAAAGATTGCACTGCATTACAAAAAAAAAAAAAAAGCTTTTCTTGCCACTGTAGCGTTCTTTCAAAGAAAAAGGTTTTATTATACTCAGAGCGTATCTTTCATTGTTATAAGGCAGAAAGCTCTTGTTCAGATTGCCTGAGATTTGACCAGACGGCGCCCTAGATGTGCTTAGTTTATTTTTATCTACGTGTATGATACTAGTTGTGTGTATTGAATTGCAAGGATAGGTATTTTGTGTATATCTAAAAGCAATGATAGTTTCACGTATGAATGTGCAACAGGCTTGTGACTGAATGCTGTTGCTTAACTTTTTACCATAGCTGAGCATTAAAAAGACTAATAAAATAAAAAAAAAAATAGGAATGCAACAATTCCTGGGTTTCTGGTTTGTTCTTGGTTACGAAGATTTGAGCCAAAGTCAGAACCTCTGTTTTCTCTGAGCTTGCAACTTGCTGTACTCGTGGGCTGTTTGCAGTGGAATGTGGCTCGGTTGCTGTACAATCCTTTGTTAATAGGAGTATGATGTAAATCTAACTGTCTTCAGAAAAAGTGTGTTAATTTTGCAGCGGTAATGATATTGGTTTCTGTTGTCATTTTTACTTGGTACCATTTGACGTAAGGCCTCTGACCCAGCGTTGCTTTCTTGGGCAAAACTCCTGTTCACTCCGTCTCCTCGAGTTGGAAATGCAGAATCCAGCCTTCCATTTTGAAACGTTGCACTCTTGCCTCACTTCTTCGATATAACCCGGCCCAAACAGCTGTCTGTTATCTCTACATGTTGTTTTCTCCCATACATATTGTTTGCTTAGTTAAACTTAAATTGTTGTATTCCTATATATCTATATATACGTATGAAAAGATGTAAAACATGTACTTGTGCCCGCAGTACGTATGTGCAGGGGCTAATTTGAGGGACACTGGTCTTTTGACACTACACTTCTGTAAATTTTGATACTGTATTAAAACTATTTTTTTACAGTTCTGCATACGATTGGGTATCAAGTATCTGTGTTTATCTTAGCAACGGTAATAAATTATAGAATCTCACCGCTGTTTGCTCTCCTTTAATGACTGAAGCCGCGAGGTGCTCTGGCTGATGTGTGGTTTGCTTTGAAGGAGCTGTTTGAAATGTTTCCTGCTTGGTTGAGAAATTAGCTGCATGTGGTGGATTTTTGTTCACATTCTCTCCAGGTGTCTTTAAAAATCCCAGCTATGTGGACTGACTTCTGTCTGTTGTGCTAACTGAGGCAGCTGCTGTGTGTATTAATGTTTTGGCAGTGGGGCTGCCACCAGCTCTGAGCCCCAGGTGCGATGAGTTACATCCTCAGCTGTGCTGCAGGGGCGGCCCCAGGGCACCTGCGCGGGGCACTTCCTCCCCGCTTATTGCGCAGTGCGGCTTTGAGACGGGACAGGGCGGCACGGAGCTCCCGGAGCTGTTTGGCTCAGGTAAGAGGCGCAGGCGTGTTGGTGGTACTGGGGTAGGCTGGTTGTGTCCCACCGCATCTCTGCCCTGGCGCCGGGCTCCCTCAGCCCCTCGTGGGCTGCACGTGTCGGGGGACAGTGCAAAAAGGGCTGCCTGTTAATGCTTGTGGCAGTGTGCAGAAAACTTGCACTGGATTTTCTGGGGAAAAAAAAATACTTAGCAAAAAGTGTCTTGAAACTAATAAATCCTGTGGGGGCTCCTAAAAATACAACTTACTAAGAGGAGAAAGCAGGCAGCATGTGGAGAAGAGGGTCAGAGCTCTCGAGGGCTCCTGTAGCCTGCTGGTCTCTGCGCTAACAAATAAAAATTACTGTAGTAGCTGTGGACCTTCATCTCTTCTGTCTTGCGCTCTGCCCACGCGGTTAGGCGTTTTTCAATAAAATGTGATCACGCCAAGCCTCGTGGACTCCTCATTCAGTTGTTTTTAGCATAACTCTACTTCAGTCGAAAACTTGCACGTGTTCCAGCACTAGCTTCTGAGTTTGAGCATGAATGAGCTATAAAATTCACAGTGTGAGTGAATTTTAAATGGCATTCGCGTAGTGGATGTAGTGAGTGAATTTTATATTCTGGGGTGGAGAAAAGCTGCTTTGCTGAAGGGTTAGAAAGTAAAGAATGGCAGTTTGTTTTTCAGCAAGTGAATGGTTTCAGTTAGAGCTCATTCCCCGAAAGCTGCAGTTGATGGACGTGTTTATGAGCACGGCGTGAAGCTGGTGTGCTCTTTTGAACATTTTGAGCACAGCCAGCCCAAACAGCCTCTGCGGCGTGGGGACGGCACCCAGCCCCGCGCACCTTTGTACTGCCTGAACCTCTCAAACACCAAATGCTCCACAGGCTTTCCGTGTTGCTGTGGGGTTCCTGCCCAACAAACACCACTCTTGCCAGGGCACCGGTTCGTTTAATTCTTTATATGTTTTTGAATTAAGTCCCAGGGTGATGTGAATCTTTATACTGATCTCACCTGTTTGATACAGAAGAAAGTGGCTCAGGCACTTTTTCCCCCGCTTTTGCGGGGAAAAAATCTTGATGAGGCTGTCCTTTGTTTGAATTCCTGCGGAATGGAGTAGCAAATGCAGCTGCCAGGTGTGTAATGCAAAGACCTTCTCATATCTCCACGCTTGTGTTTTCCACAGGGACCTGTGCACGAGGACCCCAGCCATGAATGTCCCCAAGCCAGCAACTATAGCTCTGCGGCTCTGGCCATGCAAAACCTGAAGGTAAGAACAGCTGACTCGGCAGCAGCTCTGCCTGGATTTAATAAATTGAGGTTCTGCATTATTTAATCAATCAGCAAACAGGCACTTGCTGGGCTGCCGCGTGGTAGAAAAAAAAAAGAGCCTCTTTCCCCTTCTCCTTGGTGACTCCAAACTCTTCTATTTTTTTTAATTTTTTTTTTTTTTAATCCCAGAAATAACATGGTGTGGCTAAGATTTTCAATATGTGGAAGAGAAACTTTAGTTGTTATGAAAAGCCAAATAGTGGGGCCACTTCACAAAAAGATCAGAGAGGAGGGGGAAACTTAGTAAGACCACATGGGATGCTCCTGGGTCTGCCTGCTGATTTTGGTGGGGCGTCAGGCAACCCAAAAGTGGTAGTGTGAATGAAAATAAAGTTTTAAATTATTTTACATAAATAGAAATATCGTTACTGTGTTTTAAAAACTTAAGAGGTAACATGGACCAGACACATTAACTTTACTTGAATCTTTCTTCATTAAAAAAGCTCAAACATTTCCATGGGAGTAATTAGAAAACTGAGAAATATTCGTGGGGAATGATAAAAAATGATAAAACCATAGCATCTTCTGATACTGGCACAAGGTCTTTGCTGGTCATGCTGGAGCCAGGCTCGGGGTAGCTCCAGCCCTGTCCAAGCGTTACTGGTTCTCCTCATGCTACCGGCTGGTGGGGAAGGACCCCAGGGACTTCATTACATGTTTCCGTCTGAAACAGCTTCCTAAACACCTGGTTCACAAAGAACTGCCAAAATAATAATAATGAATTATTTAATATATTTGTTAGAACATGATAATTACTCTCCACTTGAATAAGAAATGGTTGTAATTATCTCTTCGGTGCAGTGGCCGTGGCTTTGAAGTTCGGACTCTGAAGTTTGGTAGATTTTCCCCACTGTTGCCAGGTTGAAGTAAATTTTTAAAATAATTTATTCATAAAAAATCTTCAGATGAAAAAGTAAAGCTAAAAATAACATTGGGAACCTATCCCCAGATTCTGGAAAGAAAGAGGACAAAGGGAAGGGGGATGGGGACCTGTCCTGCCAGGATCCAGGCTGCAGGTGAATCTTCAGCGGTGTTCAGGGGTCGAGTGGTACAGCCCCTTTGCTGTGCCACTCACCTGTGCGTGTGGCAATCCCAGCAGTCTGAGAGAAAGGCTGTGTAAGAGAGAAGGTGGTTTAACGTTTTCACATGCGATTATTTTTATAGTATTGGTCCAGATAAATGCCAGGGAACAGGGTTGGCCCATGAGCAGTAGTGTTCCCTGGGCCTGGACACCTTGGCTAGAGAGCAGGAGGGTGCTGATGCTGTGGTTTTGGTTTGGTTTTGTTTTTTTTTTTTCAAGAAGCTTTGAAAGTCTCTAGCGACATGAGGGCATCTTGGCTTAGGCGAGTGCGCTGAGCCCTGCTAAACCGTAGCATCACTCATGGCTTAAGTGTAAAGGTTGGAGAGTGAAAGGAAAACACTCGAGCTTTGAGGTGGCCTTTCAAGATAAGATCTGTTGGTTTGGTTTTTTTTTTGTCTGAGTGGTGGGAATTGGCCTGGACATCAGTCTGTGGCATGGGGCTGTGGAGCTGCTCTGTTGGACTGTAAAATCCAATCTAAAAATACGGTATTTTTTTTAAGATGAAGTGTTCACAAACTGCTGCATGTGCCCATTTAGAAAGCCCCAGAGCCCACCCTACACAACCTTGAAAATCCCAGGAAAAGCACTCCATGAAACGCGGAAACGTTTCCATGGGAACTGTTCCTCTACTCCTGCTCATAAAACGGACCTACAACACGAATGAGAACAGGTCCCAGTTTCTGCAGCAAACTACAAACGGTGACTGCTACAAAAGGAACCAGGAAAGACCAGAAGTGTAAATCAGCAAAACTGCTAAATTGGGTACGTGCGTGCCTCCTCACAAAAAAGCACAGCATATAAACAAAGCTCTCAAGGGAGAAAGAAAAAAAAAAAAAATCACTTCAATTATAGCACATCCAGCCAACATAAACCCCACGGATTGTGTGGAATCAGGTTTGTTCTTCTGATTCGCAGCAGGAAACTCTGTAGCAGATCAAATACGTTCAGGGAGGCTGTCTTGCTAATTGCCGCTCCTAGCTGAGCCAAAGCAAACTATTTAGACAAAGGAGAGAATTCACTTTTTATTTAGTATTAATTATGAAATAGCATGTCTGGATGGGCTTCACAATAACACTACATTTCCTGGGGAAAATAAAAGTAGTTCTAATCCTGGGAAAAAACTGGGGAATTAACCCCTTGCTTCAGGCTGGAACCCTGACATGTGCGTAGGATTAAGTGCAAGATGAATGGTGTCTTGAATAATACCTCTCATTAAATCACAGCAGATTGAAACTCATTTTAAAGCCTTCTATACAAGCATTCTTGTATGTTCTGACCTTACATTAATGTTAAAACAATGCATTCTTTTTATTGTGACTTTTACGCTTCCTCTTGTTTGGTTTTGGTTTGTTTTTTTTTTTTTAAGCTTTTTTTTTTTT
>JAAGAY010134307.1:0-22004 GCA_011801015.1 Ardeotis arabs
TTTTTTATTTTATTAACCAAAACCTCATTTTGAATAAGGAATAGCAAGCTCTTTGCCTATCTAATATTAAGACCTGTACTGCTTTATTGAAAAGATTACATTAATAAAGAATTTTTGTGTTCTTTTTTTTAGATATGATTATGGAACTAGCTGAACATGCTCAGTTTATTACAACAACTTTTCGGCCTGAACTGCTTGAGTCGGCGGACAAGTTTTATGGTGTAAAATTCAGAAACAAGGTAAGTTAACATGTTTTAGTTATGGCATTTACTGAGAACCTTATCAAGTTGTGCATTTGAGACCTGACTTAGCCAGAGTTTCAAGTAAATCGGTCTTATTTCAGTGATGGATTTCTAGTTATATCGCTGTCTTGTGTAAAAGTTCTCTCCTTCCTGAAAAATAACTTAAATATCATAGAATCATAGAATGGTTTGGGTTGGAAGGGACCTTAAAGATAGTCTGGTTTCAAACTCCCTGCCATGAACAGAAACACCTTCTGCTAGACCAGGTCCTTCAAAGCCCCATCCAACCTGGCCTTGAACACTTCCAGGAATGTGGGGCATCCACAGCTTCTCTGGGCAACCTGTTCCAGTGCCTCACCACCCTCATACCTTATGTCTAATCTAAACCTACCCTCTTCCAGTTTAAAGCCATTACCCCTTGTCCTTTCACCACATGCCCTTGTGGAAAGTCTCTCTCCAGCTTTCCTGTATGTCCCCTTTAGGTACTGGAAGACTGTTGTAAGGCCTCCTCTGAGCCTTCTCTTCAGGCTGAACAACCCCAACTCTCAGCCTGTCTTCATAGGAAGGGTGCTCTGTCCCTTTGATCATATTTGTGGCCCTCCTCTGGACTTGCTCCAACTGGTCCATGTCCTTCTTATGTTGGGGGCTCCAGAGCTGGACACGGTACTCCAGGTGGGGTCTCATGAGAGCAGAGTAGAGGGGGAGAATCCCCTCCCTTGACCTGCTGGCCAAGCTTCTTTTGATGCCTAGGATGCATTTGGCTTTCTGGGCTGCAGGCACGCATTGCTGGGTTGTCTTGAGCTTCTCATCAACCGAAAACGCCAAAATGTAGAATCATAGAATGGTTAGGATTGGAAGAGACCTTCGAAGGTCATCTAGTCCAACCCCCCTGCAAGGAGCAGGGACATCTCCAACCCAGATCCGGTTGCTCAGAGCCGGGTCCAACCTGGCCTTGAATGTTTCCAGGGATGGGGCATCTACCACCTCGCTGGGCAACCTGTTCCAGTGTTTCAGATTTCTACAGATGTCCCTTGTCATGTTCTGTAAAGGAAACTAGAAATTAATTATAGGCCTGTTGCTGAGTCCTAGAGCCTTCAGAAATAAGTCTGTCTTATTCTGTAGGAGATGCTGTAATAACTGTATGCTTCTTTCTGTTCCACCAGGTTAGTCACATTGATGTGATCACAGCAGAAATGGCCAAAGACTTTGTAGAAGATGACACCACGCATGGTTAAACACAGTTGTACTTACTGCTTGTTTGGAAGATGTGTGTATAGTGCTATGTTTATTCCAGAGACCTGTAAATTTAAAATACAAAGTATTTAGTTCTTGTTTAAAAGTTTTTGAACATACATTTTAACCAAGACCCCAGAAGGCTTAGTTTCAAAGGAGCTTGAGTATCCATTTTGTCTCTGTTGCTGTATTTTATAAGATAATTGTTAACGTTACCTTTATACAGTACCTGTAGTTTGGAAATTTTATTCTCTTCCCTCAAATCTTTTGTAAAGTGTCTGTTGCTGTTTTAAAGCTTTTCAGAAAGTGCTAGCTATTCCTTCTTAAGTATAATTTTATCATTTATATTGCCTCATGTTTTTTTAATGGCTTCAATTAAAATGATTGGTTTTATCGCTGTAACTTCTATACATTAAATTTTTGGTTTATATTGTCCGTCTTTAGATGATTCCACTGAGGTGGAGTAAATGTGATTGGGTCATGTTGGAGTTGCATATTTCAGAAGTATGAGACAAAGCAATTATTTCAAGCCATTCTTGCTTCTCTTTTTCCCCTTTTTTGCACGTTGCCAATGCCAGCAAAAAACTGCCCCAAATCTGTGCTTGTCCAAATTCATAGTGTTCTGGTTATTGAGCTGAAAAAAATGTAAGTATCAGAAGATACTGAGAAAGACTCTAGAATTGTATCAAGACAAATCACAGCCCCTCTTCTTTCCCGCCACCTTGGCCAGTGTAACAATTCTTCTGTTATATCCCTTCAGCCTGAGAGACCAGCATAACTTGAGCTAAGAGACACTCACCAGTCCAAATGTGAATCTACTGTCTAGGCTTTTGGCAAAGGGGTATTGAATAATTTGATATGTTATTCTAGAAAACTTAAGGTTTTACCATCAACCATATATTTCTTAGGTAGCAAAGTAATTGTAAAAACAAATGGTGTGTGTATATATGTATAAAAAGATAGTATTTAACAGTATTTTATGTAACTTTCCATACTACAGTGAGAAGCAGTGAACTTGTGTACTGCATTTACTCTGTAGGGCACTTTAAACGAAGCAGAAGAATAAAGCTGTCTGATAGGTTCTCATCTGCAAGCACCCTTGCTCCCCACTGGAAGTTCAGGAAGTGCAGGAAAGGAGAGTGTGAACTGATGGCAAGTCTCCTGAGCTGAGGAGTGCACGTACTTACTGTACAAGTCAGGGTAAGGGAAGAATACTAAAGCCTGGTATGGAGTAACTTCCCCAGGGAAAAGATAGTCATGTAGGAAATTGCTACCTGCCGTAAGTCTTGAGGGACAAGGAGGAGGATATTGTAGCTGAATTAACAAAAGATTAGTTTTAGGGAGTCACTAGCTACATAGTAGACTTCTTTCAGTGAAGAGAGGGTAGGGTACAAAACATGAAATGAACTATTGAAGCCAAAGTAACCCAAATATCCCCAAAATTTTTAGGTGAGTAGACTTTGTTTGAGAAGACTGAAGAACTTGAAATCTGTCCTCTGAATATGCATCTACAGTGGCTACAGAGCAAAGCATTCCTGAATTACCCACAGGTGGAACAACTGAGTTCAAAGTCCAGAGAAGGACCTAAAGAACCTAGCCACAGATTCATACCTGAGGTTACTGATTTCATGCCATTTGCTCCAGTGCACGTAAGGACACGCTTGAAGTGTCTGTAATCAATGACCATCAGATACAAACTTGGCTGTGGTAATAGCCTGCTGTGCTCTCGGCTAACTCATCGGGCTTGCCAGTGCTAGGCCATCAGCTTTACAGTTGTTAGTTGAATTTTGGAATAGATAAGCAGTTCATCGGCTATGAAGCTAATTACTGTGCTTATTAAGAAGTGTCATACTACATCCATCTAAGACTGGTCATTAATTTTATCAAATAATCTCATTAAAGGGAGTAGATGAGTAGAGCAGAGGTTTGGGGTTTTTTTTTGTTTGTTTTGTTGGTTTTTTTTTCTTGTACAGTGCTCAGCATAGTGGAGCCTAAATGCAGCTGAATAACTAGAGGAATTTCAGCTGTGTTCCTCTGGGTTGAGTCTAGCACTACGTTTGTTATCAAGCACAGTAGTAAAATGGGTAACTAGCAAGGTGGTGGAAACACAACTAAACCCAAGGTTGATATTATGCAGGGTAAGAATAGACTAGTTTTCACTTCAATTTCTTGTCCCGTGAAGACCAAGATTCAGAACTACTTGCACAAAACTTGGGAGATTAATCAAGACTTTCAGAATCCCTTTTCAAGGTAAGTTAGAGGGGTGGTGGTGATTTTTTTTTCTGTAAACCTAAATGAGTACTAAACTTTATTCTGTCTTTTAAAAGTGGCATTTCTAGAGAGGCTGGCACCTCTAGAGAGGTTGACACCATGTTTTCCTGTGAGCATACCCATTTCCACATGCTCACTTCCAGTGCTGTGATGCCTCTCTGCTGTACAGCTACATACTGCAGGAGTGATCAGTCCTTCGTCTGCTTCCCTGAGTGAATGTGTTACCAGTAATGTTGGCCGGCATGGGAAAGGCTGAAATAACTTGCACAGCACCTTCTCCAGATGTCAATGCAGAGCCTTTATATAGTGCTGCAAATGCCCTACAGCGAGCTTGGGTTGCTGAGTTAGAAGCTATAGTTGGAATTGAAGAGTGCTTCAAACAGGGATGGAGTAAGGTAGGTGAGTTAGCAAAATCCATGACGGGTCACTGTGTTAGAAAATAAATTGCGTGAGAGAGAACTGCTTGAAAGCAGGGAAACCAGAACCTCATCCCTTGCTGTATGTTTTCAGGAAAGTCCATGTACAAAGGAGGAAGAGTTGTTTTGGAAAAAATAACCAGTACATGCAACTTGAAGGGGTTTTGGTGTTCCTAGCCTAGATTTGGCTGTGATTAATCACAGAATGGTTTAGATTGGAAGGAACCTTAAAGCTCATCTAGTTCCAACCCCCATGCCACCCAGTAGACCAGGTCCCTCAAAGCCCCATCCAACTTGGCTTTGAATACTTCTAGGGATGGAACATCCACAACCTCCCTGGGCAACCTGTTCCAGTGCTTTGCCACCCTCACAGTAAAGAATTTCTTCCTTATGTCAACCTACCCTCTTCCAGTTTAAAGCCATTACCCCTTGTCCTATCACTACATACCCTTGTTTAGTCCCTCTCCAGCTTTCTTTTAGGCCTCCTTTAGGTACTGGAAGGTTGCTATAAGGTCTCCCCAGAGCCTTCTCCAGGCTGAGTAGCCCCAACTCTCTCAGCCTGTCCTCACAGGAGTGGTGCTCCATCCCTTTGATCATCTTTGTGGCCCTCCTCTGAACTTGCTTCAGCAGGTCCATATCCTTATGTTGGGGGCTCCAGAGCTGGACATGGTACTCCAGGTGGGGTCTCATGAGAGCAGAGGGGGAGAATCCCCTCCCTTGGCCTGCTGGCCACACTTCTTTTGATGCAGCCCAGGATATGGTCTGGAGTGGCAGAAAACTTTTGTTTGCTATCTGCCCACTAATGATATGCTTCAGATTGCTTCATAAATCTGAAGATGTGACACAGCTGTTGCAAAATGTAGTAACTGGAGTGATAGGTTTCCAAGGTCTCTGTTTCTGGTGTTCTGTTTGTAATGGTTCGTATCTGGTCTACTCAACATCATAGTTTACAAGTTGCCTTTTCTGTCTGCCAGTACTTTAAATTCTTCATAGAGTCTTAGAAATAAGTTTTGTTGAGAGTTAGTGTGTTCTTAAGTGTCTTCAACTATGTCCTGTTTTTTCCTCCTGGAAGTTTAAGGCAAAATTCAGTGGAACTTTACACTCGCTCTGAACATCCCAGAAATTGTAGAAATCCTGGGTGCCCCATGGTGCACCTGCTCTTTATGCCGAGGAAGTCTGGGCTTGAGATGTTTTGGCTGCAGGATCTGCATAGTGGCTCTGGTGGATGCTTCTCAGAAGCACGGCAACAGAGAGCTAGTGGTTGTATTCTGGGTTGGTATCAGGAGTGCAGCTTCTGTTGCCAGAATGTACTGGGAAAAGGTCACTGGTGGTATGATCCAGAAACATGAAACTTGGGAATGTTGCCATTTTATTTTCATTTTTCTGGTTGTACTTGTCCTTCTAGTAAAACAACTGTTGTTTTCTGGATATCTACCTGGGCTGCGTTTCGTACTGCAAGCTTGAAGGTTATCTGGGAAATGTCGATGTAGTGTAACTGCTGAATGTCTCCAATGTTCAACTGTTAATTTTCTTAATTATCAATATGTGAAACTTAGCAGCTGAATTGCTGGTCATTTCTGATATCTTAAGTTAGTTTTCATCTCTAGCAAACATTCTTCAAGTACTTTGTAAGGTTAACACCTTTGAGTTTTGCATTTTTAATCTTATGTAAATATTACAAGGTGTAGTTTGTAACTTCGGGCAGGAGATGGAGCCAAACTGGACTGAAGGCAAAAAGGAAATTTGCTTTGTTGATAAACTTGAGGGTAAAATCAAAGCTTTTCTGTAAGGTTTTTGGAATTCCAGAGGCTGTTACAGTGGTCGTGAAAATCCTGAACAAATAGAGAAATACAAATTATAAACAGTTTCACATGGACAAGAATGTAAGTAAATGGGAATAATTACCATTTTTGCTTAAAAATTTTTAAGTCTTTAATATTTTAATAATTTACTAAAAGTTTTTATTGGGCAGAACTGTGCCATTCCAGAAAAAGATATGCATAAGTTTATGTAAAAATAAACATTGTACAGGTAAAGTAAAAAAAAAAAAATCTGAAAAATTGTCACAAAGGTATAAGAATCTTGAGTCCTCTATAAGAAATGATTAATAATTTTTTCTAGTGAATGAAGTCATCCTTGTCTCCTTGCAGCTGAACCTGTGAGCGTGGGAGGTCATGATTCCCAAGGCAGGGATGAACAGAGGGGACAAGCTGCTTCTGTTAAAATTTTTCCTGCAATTGGAGGTACAAAGTGAGTTACCCTGACTGTTGAAGTTGGCAACTGCTGGGATCCTCTCAGCTGCTCCCATCAGAGTGTCTTTATCCATAGGCACACGAGCATTTCTGAAGAACAGCTGCTCTGCTTTTGGAGCACCAGGTTCTAATAAATAACAGCTCTTCACCTGGGGAGGAATGGCAATTTTTATTGACTCCTAGTGGAGCCCTGCTGATTTTACAAGCTGAGAGTTGTCAGATATTGTTCCAAAATATTTTCCTAGGGAAAAGTAACCTTAGACTCTGGAAGGTCTTTATTTCCAGCATCTGCTTTCATTCCTCATTAGACACAATGGATGCTTTTACTATCTCCCTAATAGTCAATAAAAGCATTCCCAGTAACAAAATCTAAATCTTTTCACAAGTGCATTAAGTTCATTTCACTAGTGGTACTGACTTATTTTTCAAAGAGGGTTGTAAAAGAGTGGATTTGGTTTTACAGAAAAGCAAATACATAACGTTTAGTGTGATTATAGGCATATTTGGGGATTATTTTAATTGGAGGCACTTTTCACCTCAGTCCTGGCATGTTGTCTCTTTTCTCCCTCTTACAGTCAGCTGAAGTGCAGAGAGAAGCTGAAACCCTTATCTCTGGTTATTCTGTCTTGGTCTGCCTATAGTGTAGTTTTTGTTCTTTCCTTCTCTGTCTTTCGTTTGCTACCTTTGACTGTAACCACGAGGGGGCATCTCTTGTTGCTCAGCTTTTTAATTTTATTTTTCTGCCTATGTATTTTGTCTCAGACAAACATTTCTTATATAATGCAGCGACAGTGATGGACAAAATCATTGTTCAGTAGTCCTTGGATTCCTCTGCTGCTGCAGTTTGAGCTAAATGTTAACTGTTGAAAGAGGATACATTTAGCCTATGAATTTTTGTAACAATGCTGAACCCAGCATCAGTTTTCAGTGCTACTGAATCAGCAGCTGCTTCGTGTTGCACTTCACTTCTAGGAGAATGATATTATTCTTCTGAAATATCTCCAAACTTTTATTTGCTAAGGCAAAGAATAACTTTTACTTTCTTACTATAGTCATGACTTGCATTTGGGATAGCTTCATTCCTCTGTGTGGAAATGTAAAGATGACAGACGACATGCACGTTCTCAGGTTCTTATGCCTGACAGTTCTCACCATTCTAGAAATGAGATTTACGTTGGATGGCATCAGCATTTAGAATCCACTTCTGCAACTATGCTTGAGAGGATGTTGTATTGGTAAGATTTTTGTTGGGTTACAGGGCCTCAATGATATAGTATACTATATCATATGATATATGATATATATGCTATATACTATGCTTTAAATGGGAGGCGCTCCAGACAGAGCATTTATGTGAGTCAGAAGTGCAACATCTCATTGCTGTTGATATCACTTAAGGGTTCTAGGCAGATGCTGCTGGGCCTTTGAGCACAATGAAAATCTGCCTCTGCCTCGAGCTCAAGTTTTTCAACTTACTTTAAGGATAAAAATGCACCCGTGACCTTCAGTGCTCAGATCACCCAAACAGCATCTAACCAGCTGGATGCAGGCCCTCATAGTGCAGGGGAAAACACTTCACCCCCTTGCATAAACTAGGGGAAGTCTGAGCTTGTAAATTAATTTCTGGTCAGTTTTAGAATTCAAATTTGTAAATATTGAAGCTGGAATCTCTCAAGTACAGCTGTAGTTCACAACACTGGCTACTTGGGAATAAATTTCATTCCCACTGCTTTGTGATTACCTATAGACTGACAGATACTGCAGAAACCAAAACTGCACTAGGATTGCTCTATGTAGCTGCCATAACAGCTAGGAAGGATTTATAAATTTTAGAATATATATGTATACTATATATAATATTATGCATTACAATGTATTATTAAAATAAGATATAAGACATTATTTTAAAAAATATATTTAGATAAAATTTTTAATTTAATTTTACTACATTTTATTTATGTATTTTAGAAATATTTTCTATTTATATAGAATATAGAAAGACATATATTAAGGAAATATTCTTTTCCACTTTAGCCTAGTGCTGTATTAAATATTTCGTCTGATGGTTTTTACTTGCTTAGATTATAAAAGCACTGTAATGTAGATGAGGTATTTACACACAATTCTTAGAATGCATGGTGGTGGTATCTAATACCTAATTTAAAAAACACCTTTTAAAAATGTTTAAATTTTTTAAAAGGCTTAAAAAACATGGACTGGGACAGTTCTGAAGTCCTAACATTTTTTCCCAGTTGTGCTTGCCTACAATACTATCATATAGGTTTGCCACTAATTAACAATTTTGGGGTATTTGATGGGTTACGGTGTTGATTATTTATCTTGAAAAGATACCAAGTCACCCACCATGCTGTTATGGTTACAGCCCCTTTCAAAAAAACAGTCTTTTGCCAAGCCTTTTAGTTTTATGCATGGCAATTCTTTGACCACTTTTCAGTCAGCACCCCAGTATTTTTGGCCCCTAGGATTTTCCGTGGGCCTTATCAGAGGTGACATAGACCGAGGTTGAGGTTCAGCCTGATCTTCTTTGATTGGTGCCAGATCCTGGGTATTATTTGGTTTGTTCTCTGGTTCATTCTGAGAACAAATTTCCAACAGAAAAATGCTCTGGTGGACCAGGCAGTACTCCTGAGTCCAAGTTTTAAATCACTTGGCCTTTCTTTACCTTCATGAATCCTGTCTTACTCCACAAAGGTAATTATACTGAAGCTTGTGAGATTACTCTGATGGTAAAGAGAGATTCAGATGGGTACCAACATAGGTAGATGGATGCACAACTCTGAAGCATGGCAACATCCAAATCTTTAATAAGGGACGCTTTTAAAAGTGTGTTCACAACTGTACTTAGAGAAGGCTTTCATGCACAATATTTGTTTATTTCAATTAAGTCTGTAAAAGGTCTTGCAAAGTTCAGGGTAAATAAGAGAAGGAAACCCACACAGTTGTGATCCTTCAAAAGAGATGGGGAAGTAAAATAATGGGTTTTACTAGTGTGAATCACCTGAACCCCTAATGACCATTTGGAGTTCTCTCTTGGGGGAGACATCTCCTGCTACATAAGACATCAAGGGTCCAAGGTGTAAGACAATCACACCTAGATTAGATGCTCAAGGTAGGTCATATAAATATTCCCTCAGGGTCCAGTCTAAAGGTAAAGCAGGGAGATCACAAACTGGATGGAGGAGAAAGATTTTGGTTTTGTGAAGTAATAGTCTGGTGGGTAGCTGTAGTAAGCAGAAGAAACTGGAGAATGCTTATTTGCTTCCTGCTCTTTAGTTCCTCCTCTTATCCCCTTCTTCAGGAGGCTGGGACACTCTCTGAATGTCAGGATACGGATCAGCTAGCAATATTCAGCACAGTACACTTCTGCCTTGTTGTCCAATTCCTCCGTGTTTTTGAGTTGCTGAGTGAGGCAGCTTGTGCTGATTTCTGGAATGTGCAGCGAGGGAAGGGGAAAGCATGGATGGATACAGCTGGTGCAATAAAACTGGAGAGGAGGTTCCCAGGACAGCCAGGCTTTCAGGGTGTTTTTTTTTTTTGTCTTTACTATGTAACAGTTCAAGATAAGTGGCTTCACTGTGGGAGCCCATGGGGGCTCTGAGGTAGCAGAAGGGTATGTTGTGCTGGTTCTCTGACATACCACCAGCCTCTAGGAGAGCAACCCAGAATCACAGACTTGGAGACTGGCAGTCAGATAAGGACATTTGGATTGTCAGGTATGTTTGCTTATTGGACCTGCTTGCACAGAGCAAGTCCCTTCTCCAGTCTGATCTTTCTGAGGTCACCTGGCAATAAAAGGAAGGACAGCTCAGTGGGTTGCAGTTTCAGATTGGTGACAAGAATTTACAGAGTTATTCATACCATGCGCTCCTAAGGAATCCCTGAATTGAGCCCTAGGATCTCTGTGTGGGTTTCCACACTGGCTGATTGTGGAGGTTGTATTAATAACTCTTTGTTATGTAAGTGCATAGATGTTGGCCTGTGCAGAAAGAGAGCTAAGGTCTGGACAAAGGCCGTGATAAAGCTCTGTGGAACTTGCTTTGTGACATTCAGCAGCTCAGTGGCTGCTGTTGTCTTTGTCTGTAGGGAAGTTGTGCTCAAAAAACCGCTTGGAGCACTCAGCCTGTGCTACAAACAACATTGCTGATGCCACTCTGTTTCCTTGCTCTCTATGAATTTCCAGGTGCCAAAAAATCCAAGGCAGGATCCAGGATGCTCCTTCGTTCTCTTTGCAGAGAAAGCAAAGAACGTGGTCTAGGGAAACCTCTGGTCTGCGTGCTATGCCTCCCAAGCAGCGTCACCAGCACTGCCAGTTCTTATGAGGTACTCTGCTTGGTGACTAGAGAACTTTATTTAGCAGGACACGCAATCAAGCAGCTCCAATTGGGAAACTATTAAGAGCAAAACAAACAAACAAACAACAAAATGGTGTCGAAAGAAGCTAATTAGGTACATCATATCTAGAATCACATCCATGGATAACTTAGGCATTGCAGAAATGCATTGTTTATGAATAAACTGTAATAGCCTGTCAGTCTTTAACTTCTGCATGTTTTTTGTTCCACCAGGGCTTGGATAATCATTTTATGAACCAATATCTTGAGAGCTGAGCATCCTTTATGCTTTGTAGTTTCTCCTGACTTCGCCTTTCAGGAGCTATGCACAGTGACTGCAGTATGGGTGTGTGTATGGCTTGGCAGGTCTCTGCAGTTGTGGAATTTACAATCATCACTCTGTGTGTAATGCTTGGAACAGCTTTTTTTTTTTTTTTTTTTATTCCTGGTGGATGATGAATTAGGCCATCTGTCTCCAACGTCTACTGACCCTTCCTCCTACTCTCTTCTTTCCTGGTATGTTGGCACCGTTGCACAGTCAGCCAAGGTCAAGGTCTGGAGCCTCGGTCTGTGACCTTCACTGCTGAGACCACGATGGCTCAGTCCTCAGTTTCCTAGGGTAATTCTCCAGAATTGGTCTCAGAGGCCATGCAAGGAGGAGGGATCCATTTACAGTACATTAAGAATGCGATAATAGGAACTTCCTCCATGCATGCAGCTAATACTGAAGAGCACTTTATTTAGGCCTAAAGTTAACGAGTGGGCTGGTTTTTCAAAACATAAATGGGACACTTCCTGATTTGCACCAAAAACGGCAGAGGACGTGAAATCAAATGATCTGAAAATGTTAAATGCAGATGCACTTAGACATCACTGAGATGAAAGCTTTCACACAGTAGAAATAGAAAGCCACATAAATTTGTCTTGGCTTATTCAATTTTGCCTGAAATAAAAATATATGATAGTATCAGCAGCCAAACGGATAGGAAGGTTTACCCCTATAGGGGTAAAGGTAGTATTGGTAACTGTAGAACTTGAGCCAAAGCTTTCAGAGATTACTTGGAATTTTTCTACTGAATTTACTGGGCTTTGGCTTAAGTGCATAGACACAAAAGACTTTACATAATGACTTGCAGTGGTAAAGATCTCTGCAAGCACTTGGGGAATCTTTTGGAAGCTTTTTTTGTAAACAGTGAGATCTTTAGCATGTGTGTAAGACTGCAGGGCTTATTTACTGCTGTTGGCAGTCATCACAGGGATACATGAGTGCCTGTGCAGCTCCGCAGGAAGGGGACTTTTACAGTACTGCCAGTGGTGTTACAAAATGATGAGTCAAGTATTTAAAAAAAAAAAGTGAAAGTGTATGGAAATCATGAGGCTGTGTTTGTTTTAAAATAGAAGGCAGTAGGTTCTTTTTGTTTGATGCTTGCCTTTTGGCCATTAAAGGTGCATGCAAACCATACTTCATAGCAGTTTTGTACCCAGGAAATACCCAAGAAGTCCAGGAACTTCTTTTTAATTGACTTGTGAAAGTCCCATGCAGTGATAGGACTCCATCACATAGGGCTAAAAGATGGCATAGAGTACAATGAGATTTGCATTAATATCTTTAGAAGAGGTGGTACTGAGCCAGCAGAGGAAATGATGGAATGAGATTTAAGGGAGTTGACTAGCAATGAGGAAGAAGGGGGAATTCTTACACATAGAAAGTAATCAAAATAAAACATCTGATGACAGAGCAGATGTGGGATGCCTGGAAAAGAGTAACTCTTGTGATTCTAGATCAGAATTACCTCTGACAAGGAAAAATTATGAGTTGTGCTATGCAAATTCTATGCACAGTATTATTTAGCCCAAGAACTCAAAGCAGTTGTTAGTTTTCAGCTCTTTTTTTCACTTGGCTAATTTCAAGTACATGTTTTTGCACCTGTTTTGGCTGTAGTGTTCCAAGGTTTGTCTTGTGGGTCCAACCAGCCCTGTCCGGAGATGAAGCAGCTGAAGAGGTTGATGCTGAAGGATGATAACTGCAAATACAAATAGTTTCTCTCACTCCTTGAGAAGAGGCCAGCCTCTTGTAAAGATCAGAGCCTGCCCACTCTCAGCTGTGGTTGTACATTGACAGATGAGATTGCTGCTCTGAGACGAGGCCCTGCCTATGCCGCACGAAAAGGTTGGTCTTAGAGCAGTCATAGGTATGTCAGTCCCCGTGCTCACCCGCCTTGGCACACAAAGTGGCTGCACTGAGTGGCTGCACTGAGTTGAATGCTGTGCTACCCCCTCACACGTCATCCAGACCGTAGATTCACAGGCACTTGCAGGACTACGGTACAGAGAATGAGTAGATCTACCATGAGGAGGCCTTGGTCCTCCCATCGGAGGCAGCACAGTCATAACCTCAGTTTTTCCTGCTGGGATTTATAATCATAGAATCATTTACATTGGAAAAGACCTTTAAGATCTTAGAGTCCGACTGTAAACCTAACACTGCCAAGTCTACCACTAAACCATGTCCATAAGCACCACATCAACACGTCTTTAAATTTAGGTTAAAAAACACCTAAGTCTTTCACTTTGTGACTTTACTGGGGCTTCTTATTATGGAGTGACCTCGAGGAAGAGAAACTAGATAGATTGCATGTAAACTCAGTGTGAGGAAAAGGGGATGTCGGTGGTGGGGTGACTGAAAAAAAGTTTTCAGTGCTACTATTTTCCCGGTGCTTTTATTAGTCTTGAAGTGTTAATGAGCCTTTGAGATTGGGCAACTTTTGATCAGCTCTCGGTGTACACCACAGCATAAGGGGTCTCAGTTTCAGGAACAGAGATGGGCTTATGAGTTGATATGAAAAGTCAAGCATTCCCGTCGTTGTTATAATAGTTCCTCTGTCTTAATAATCCCTCAAAGACCAAAGCAGAAAATGGTTTGCTCCTTGTAGGGAAGAAAAGATTGGAACCATAAAATTCAGACTACTTTGAGACTTCTGTCTCTCTGACTTTACCAACTGGCAGATGACATCAAAGAATCAGTGGAAAGGGGCTTACTTAATTTTAAAATTTATTGGAAGTTGTCACCTGTGGTTGTAATGCTAACAGCTGCTTTGCAAAAGAGAGTGGCATTATGCCTGGATAAGGATATGAAAGCTGAAGCTGTGGACTGTGATAGAGATGTAAGTTGAACTTTCTGGGATATACAATCAGTTAATTCTGCTGTCTGTACTACATGTGTTAAGGGCTCAAAATGCAGGAGTTAAAAACAACCCCCAAAAAAATTTAAATAGTAGTACTGTTACAATGAATTAAAATAAATAATTTTACATAAAAAACATTCAGATGAGATATGCAAATAACAATCCTATCTTAACAAAGAGTTGGAAAAATACCTATTTTTCATGCTTTTTTTTTTTTTTATAAGGCCTTGAAAATACTTCTGTTCATTTTGAGTTTTCTCTGTACAAATTTGGGATTTAGGAAAAATACAACCCTTTTTTGAGAACAGAAGTGGGAAAGACAATTCCTCGGGTGCTCATTCAGAAATGAGAGACCTGACTGCAAGTTAGTTGAGAGATTGCTAAAACATACCCAATTCCAAAGATGTTTGTAATGGTGGGTTCGCTCTGATGCATAAGCTGATCCCTCAGCTTGTCTCATCTTTCAGTAGATTGATGTGTAAAGATAGGAGATAGGTGGCTTTTGTAAGAAATTGAAATGTTTTATAGTAGTTAATTTTGAGTTAAATTCTCCAGGATACTTAGCTGTAATTTTCCAGTTTAAGTCCATGCTGGTGTGAGGACCTGAATAACAAGTTTTACTATATTCATCATATCAATTACATATCCTTTTCAGATTTGATCTACAGTTGCTATTGATCTCTGGAAAAATGGTATGGCAATATTTTAGCAGTTACTTAAAAGTATTTAAGAAGGTAAAAGAAACGCTTTCCGCAGAATCAGGAATCAACACAAGGTGAAGGAGCACACAGTAAAGATTGTGGAAGTGTCTAAATGTTCCATGGGAAGCTCAGCTCTTCTGAGATATCTACAGATTGATCTGGGTCATAGGTTTTTAGGGAAGGAACCTCAAAGAGGGAAAGCAGTTGCAGTACAAAATCATCTGTGGGCAAGCACGCATGACTTCTGCCAATAAAGTCTACTTCACGCTGGTTTATTGGTCCTCCACCAATTGTGATTTGAGTGGCTTACCACACAAATAATGGATGCCTTGAAAGATTTTTGGAAAGCAGACTGAGAAAGTACGCCTCTAATGAAGCAACAAGATTTGATGCTAGTGTGTTTCTGAAGGATTATCAGAGGCCTTGGGCATGCAGTGAGATACAAGGCTGTAGAGCAAGAGCTTTCAACCCCTCTGACTGTAATAATCCATACAAAATGTGCCGCCTTGCCCATCTAATTGTAGAATTTGCAGAGAAAGAGAATAAGAAATCAAAATCAAAACTCTGTAGAGTGTATCAATAACTAGTCTGAAAGGCTAAATCGTTTCCAAATTTTCACATATACTCTATGACCTAAAAGACTAGCTTCTTAAAAAATACTTTTAAAGCCAAATAAAACTCATGAGGGTTAACAGTTCTCTACAGTAAGACTTTAACAGTATCCATGGTCATGTTCATTGGTGAGATCCCTGTTGGAGTATATCTGAGATGGCTTATGGGTTTGGGACTTGGGTGTTCTTTTTGTTTTAATCTTCTTTCCACCAAAATGGACATCCTTATAACAGCACCAGAAACTGTGACCTAATAAAAAATCTTATCATAGATGATTCAGAAAAGTTTTAAGACTAGTCATTTATTGTTCAAGTAAAAGAGTCCTGTTTAGAGCAGCAAAAGATCTGTCCTGTAGTCCTTGAGTTGGAATGGTGACAGAGGAAAAGATCACTCACCTGCTGCCTAGCCTGTCAGAAAACTGTCGAGGAGGTGGGAGGGCAAATAGGGTTGAGAACAGCCTGGGGGAAGACTTACAGCTGGACAATGGGTTTGTCACAAAGCTGTAGGCCTGCCTATCCATTGCCTTTGTGCATAGAATGTTGTTAGTATTACAGCTTCCACTGAAATTCTTCTGGACTACTCAGTGAAGATGCTGAAAAAACAGCTTCCCTGAGTGTATTATGCAATCTGTTATGTGGAATCAGAGCTGAAACAGCCCATCCAGTGGGAATGCGTTTGTTTTGTGTTATCCTTCTAGCAGCGGTTTATCCATGTGTGCTGGAAATCACAATATTAAATGCTCCAGCATGGAAATTTTGTGTGAGGATTATCGGACTTAAGTTTTCTCAGTGCATTGCAGCTCAGGCCTCCTGCTGGCACAGGAGTCCTCTGGAGCTTCCACTGCAAAGGTTTTGAAACACTAATGCCTGAAATTAGGAAATGTGTACGCTGCTGAGGAATAACAGAAGAGAATGTTTTCTCTGTTTCGCTCCTTCTGCATGACAATGGCTATTAAAAACCTTTGCTCTTCTCTCGCTTCTCTCAAGCAATTTGTTTTAAGCTTCCCATTGTTCCAGCTTAGCAGAATAACTCTGTTTTCTTAAATGGCCAGACATAAACCTTGGATACCAAAAAGTTTATTTCCATTGCTTTTTCTTCTCTTGTTCTCCAGATTTACGCATGAAATCTATGTACACAGAAGACTGAGGTGTTTCAGATACCGAGTGTATTAGCACCCTTTCCTGAGCTGGATCAAGGATGGTTATCTGCAAATGAAGCAGATGCAGCTTTATGGCTGTTGCCTTCTGGAAGCAGAGCTTCAGTTGCTTGCTGTTGCCACCTGTCTTTTGCTGGACACAGCTCGGAGCACTCAAGGTCAGTCTTTCCCATTCTCACAATGTGTGTACGTTGTTGTGAGCGCTCGCATCTGATTCCTCAGGACTGAATCTTCA
Source organism: Ardeotis arabs (assembly GCA_011801015.1). NCBI lineage: Eukaryota > Metazoa > Chordata > Aves > Otidiformes > Otididae > Ardeotis > Ardeotis arabs. Next base: position 16,656 of record JAAGAY010134307.1, read on the forward strand.
CTATAGTGCTGAGACCTGTCCGGGGGGTGGCACATGTCTATCTTAAAACAGATGCACCAGATGTTTAGTAACTGAGTGCAGTGTAATTATTTAATCAAGATTATATTTCTTTGGGTTTTATATAGCAGCATGATTGTGCCGGGTTTTTAATTCTCTGGTTGTTTTAACGAGTACACCTAGTGCTGCAGTGGCGGAAGGCAGTTGTTTTTGAATCCATGTGATGTATCACTACCACGTGCTTGGTGCCTTGCTACTGGCCTGATCCTGTGAGGTGTTCATCACAGTCCAAAAATAAAACTTGCTCACAATGTGATGTATGGAATAGTCTTACAGGGGAAGGGAAGGGAGAGCTTTATTGCTTGTATCACTTGACATTGGGACTGCATGAATACTGGAAAATATTACGCCATAGTATTAGCCTTCCAAATCACCTCTGAGTTTGCCAGCAGCAATTACAAAGCTTTTTAATCCATTATAAAGCTTTTTTTCATCCTTCCATTAGCTTTTGTTTGGAGAACACCTTTCTTCTCATGAACGTCTGGTAGTCCTGAAGGGTAAGAGTACTGTTTCTGGAAAACAGTTGCTCACATTTCTGTCTGATTCTCATGGTCTGTAAAAAAGTTTATATTGATAAACAAATGATTGTTACAAATAAATTAAATTCCATCAGTTGGCTACACAGACCTAGCATTTCATTGTGACCAGTTTGTGCTACAGCTATGCCTCTTCAGCTTTCTGCTGCTGAGGCTGCAATGCTCACCCAATAAAACAATTGGTCACACCTCATTATTGAGGTTATTCTCAATAGTGTACAAAGGACCAAGTAACAGATGTTTTGAAATGGCTAATCAATTGTTATAGATTCAATTAAGTTGACGCCTGCACATATTTCCAATGTGCTTTTTTACCAACGATAGGAAAAGGATCTTAATTACAAATTCAAGCCTCTTTGAGCCTCAGACTTCAACTCTGAGGCATAAATATTGCTTGCATGTAATTATAATATTGTATTTTGGCCACTTACACTGGAGTTTTTTGTCTCTGAACTTCACTCTTGGAAAGTTACATTGGGACTTAGACGTATAACGCTTGTTGTTTGGAGTGACACACACAAATCCCTGTACACCAGAATGAAAATTCAGCCCTAATCATCAAAGGGAAGTGAGGACTAGACGAATGCGTGTCATGCATATCCAATTTCTCCACTGATCACCCAGAGAAAATAAATCACAGCGGATGTCCTTCCATTTCTTCTTTGTTTAAATAGCTAGAAGGAGCTCTGTGTTAAAGTCACTCTGGGTTTCCCCAGGGAATACTGAAATAAATTAATATTGGCTGATTAAATGTTTTGACCCATATTAAAGCCACTGGAAAATGATAGGTCTAGTTTGTCATGGCAGCATTCCAGCTTTTTTGTGTACTGATGAAATCGGAGGATAAAATTGGAGGAGCACATCTCAACTAAACTACAAACCAATTTAATCCATTTTGATAAATCTTTTTTTTCTGGGACTGTACTCTTTGAGATAGATTTCTTGTGCATCAGTCTCTCAGTGATGTCTAGTGTCTAGCTGTGCCAGGTTCTCCTGTCACCTTCCCATTTTGCATCAGAAAAGACAGCAAAAGTGATCCACAGAAAAGACATAAAAATGGGGAAAGGCATTGCAGAAAGGTCTGGCTTGATTAAGGGGAATATTTTAAATGGGACAAATTGGAGATATGTGTATCAAAGCCACATTGATTTTCAATGAGCTTACAGTTCCTCATCTCTCTGAAATGTTCCCTTACACCCTAAGGCAATTTAATTTGGAAAGAATTGTTGAAAGAAATCTGATAGGTGTATAAAATGAGGAGTATAAAAAGCATGCTGTCACAGCAAGGGCAGTGCCCCGAGACTCGGAACCTGCTCAGAAGTTAATTGAAATCAATTGGAAAGACTTCTGTTGACTTAAATAAGCTCGGGATGAGCTCTTGGGAGAGCTAGTTTCAATACCCAGGTTTACCACAAACTTCTCAAGTGGCTCAGGGCAAGTCACTGAAGGCCATATCCGGAACGGGGGCCAGATACTGTAATGGGAGTGCTCAAAGGGAGGAGAGTGTAAAAGGCTCTCCATGTACCCTTGCACTTTAGGGCTCTCTTCAGAAGTGGTTTGGGAGCTGCTAATATAAAACAGATAATAACTTCAGTTTAACCCGTGGTGCTTACAGTTGTAGGATGCTGTCAAGACAATTTAAAAACACTTTGAAAATGAGGATTAGGCATTTAGGATTATAAGAACAGCATCTGTAGTCAGATTAGCTTGGGTAAAATGTCAGAGGCCACCAATCCTCGTGTTTCAGAGCATAAACTCACCACGAGCTGCAATAATGAAGCAGATACCTCAGTGGAACCATGTGTCACTGTTAAGCAACTTACAGTATCATTTACTATGTGCTGTCATCCAGCCATACCTTTATGTGGATGCTCCCTTGGAAAAGAGATCTGTTCTCACTGCCTAGGAAATGGCAGAGCTGTCTGTAACTCGTGTAAGTGGGGCCATTGCCTTGAGGTGATGGAGGCTCCTGGTGAGTCTGCGTCCTTCTGGCTGCTCTAACCTCTCATAAGTTCTTGCAGTGTTTTTGGTGCTGTCAAGAAGGCTCTGGAAGCTACAGGAGCTGGGCAGTGACTTGTGGGATGGACCCTTAGCCATCTGTCCTGGTTTAAAAAAACATATATATATATATATATGTTTTATATATATACACACACACATCCCTATGTCTCTCTGGGGTGCTTTGCTGGAATTGCCTGTTTGTACCGAATCCCAGACCCAGGGTAGTGTTTCTGCTGCAGTGCTTCATCACTGCTCAGGCAGGGGCCTTGGAAGTGAATGCTGAATGCCGCTTGAGGCTTTGAAGAGCTGAGGTTCCCTACCTACAGTTTGGTAGGTTGTTTGCTACTGCTTTACCAAGAGGTACGCGGGAGCCCCCATCCTGGAAGTCCATCCAGTTCTTGGCTCACCCCACCCTTCACCTCCTAACTTTTGTCCACTTTTAGCCATTGCTGCCTCCCCTTTGGCTCCCAGTCCTACTTTCCTCCTTCAGCGCTCCAGGCAATAAAGTGCAAAAGCTGCACCTTTCCACCGCCTCCCCACATCCTGGTGCAGAGCGCCTTCCCTTCAGAGGGCCCAGGAGGAAGGCTGCTTCTGTCAGCAGGAGATGGGCTCACAGTTCCTGTGCCTTGTGTTGCCTTAACTGGCAGCAGCAGCAGTTGCAGTTTGGGAAGCTGGGATGAGTGTTAGCAGCTCTCGGCTGCACACACTCAGCACAGGCTGTTGCTTGCCCAGGTATTGATCACCGCCAGCTAAGTCGCTGATGGCTCAGCCAAGTCCTATGTGAAAAAAAGCAGGAAGCTGTTCAGATAACTCAGAAAAACTTCTTTACATAGCACTAATAAGGCAGCAGAATTACCAGGAAAAAGGTGGAATTTAAGGAAATGCAACACAGAGATTGAAATTTTTTTCCAAGCTTTTAGCCACAGAAGACAGGGAGAGGGAGCCACCAATTTCTGGAAGTTTTTTTTATCTCCTCTTTAGAGAGGATTTTGTTGCTAGGTAAAAGTTTACTGACATTTTCCTGGGTTGCCTGAGGCTATCTAGTGAGGCTTATGCCAGCTTTAACATTTCTAACATCTGTTGTCTTCCAGGCTGTGATAATGGCTGCAAGCCCTATGTATTTAAGTTAATGAAAGTTCAATCAGAAGTTAATTAGGGCTTTTGGCTTTTCTTGCCTATACCAAGAACAAAGCAAAAGAGATTTCTTGGAAAATATGGTCGAGGACAGCAGGATAAACATATGCTATCAATCTGCAATGTTTAATAGACAGTTTGAGCATCGCGATCTGTGCCAGTGAAGCAGAATTTTAGGGAGCTCATTGTCTAACTCTGACATGCCTCTGGTGATGACTCCACTGAACCTCAGGTAGCTGGGCCAGGAATAAGATGAAGAGCGATTGTACCTCCTTCCCTCATTCCCAGCTCCGTGGGATACGAGATGCCTGCAGCTTAGTGTGCTGCAGCCAGTGTGAGACAAGCAGCATTAGCTCCTGCTGCCTACAAATCCCATGTGCCTTTTGCACTTAGGGCCTTCTAGGAAGGGTCCATGGCTGATTTTTCTGCTTGGCGTTGATGCCGAGGCGGATAGCGTGTATAATATAAGCCATGCTGAGCAAACTCCTGTCACCCATTTGTACTGAAGAAGGCTGCATGCTTGGTTTCATACTTACAAACTTTTTTTTCCCCCTCCTTGCTTCTCCTACTCCATAATATGCCCTGGAAAAACAAATGTAAGAAGAGCAGTTGGATGTCCTACCTTCTTCATGTCTCTTCTCCACAGTGTGGAGCTGCCAAATTTCTTGATGAAAAGTTCAGAAAGTTGTTTTTCATAATGTGAACCAAATAATATATTGTCCTGTAATCGTGCCTTAGGAAAGGACAGACGTTTTAGCTGGAGACCTTAAAAAAATGTCAGCTGGAAGCAAATACTACTGCCAAAGAACTGCTTCTGGTCATTGGCCAAACTCCATTTTGTTTCAGCTTGACCCAAAAAATAGCTTTTATGAGAATATTTTGATAACTGAAAGTTGTTGTACACTTAGATATTCATTCCAAAACAAGGAGAAAGAAAAATAATCTCTGATCATGTGGAAGCTTCACCACAAGTCAGACCTAGGGAGAGATGATGTGCATATAACTTGAATTCCTGCTGCTTTGCCTTTTGCGTGTTTATATTAGCTAAAGTAGCATCAATTAAAAAAAAAAAAGACCAGTCCTAGAAACCTAGCAGACTGGTCATTAAGGTATCTTTGTAGACATGAGAAGCTCAAATTTGTGCTCTGGAAAAATGGAGGAAGGGTTTGAACTTTCCTCATATTTCTCTTTAATAAGAATCATTTTTTAGTTACATTCAATTTTATCAAACTGGAACTATTCAGGATTAATTTTTTCCTTCGGGGCCTGTTTTACCTTTCCTATGTCTGTGCTTACCACTGGGCTTTTGTTTATATCACAAGGATACTGAGAAGTTTCCTTGCTTCTCTTGAGCATGTGACCTCCCTTGTCATGGCTGTGATGCTGCTTAAAGTTTTAGTGTCTCTTTCGAAACTGAGAAAGTAAGGACATAACTGTGACTGTGAGAAAAATGAAGATGAATTATATCATTCTTTCAGGAATGTTACCTTTCTCATGGGCTGAGTTCAACGTGAGCTGAATTGATCAGCAATTGATCTGCTTACTGGAAAAAAAAAAACTGTGTGAAATGTCAAGTTCTCTATGAAAAAAACAAGTGGAAAGGGCCAAAAAAAAAAAAAAA
>JAAGAY010134308.1:0-17444 GCA_011801015.1 Ardeotis arabs
AACCTTCTCCCTTCTTTCACTAGGTACATATGCATCTACGTAAATGAGGTAACAATGAAATAACTTTATCCATCAGTAACCAGACCTGTAAGATTTTGAGGGGAAGAGAAAACTGTTCTTTTAAAAACCAAAACACCACACAAACCACCAAGCCAACACTGAGTTTCATTTCAAACAGGAAACATTTTATCATTATACCTCTTCAATGCCAGCAATGTTATTTACTGCCAGTTTTTTGAGGGAACTCTGAAGTTTTTTGTCATCAGCTGTTGCTGTTCTGTGCACCACCTTCTTCTTTCTGCGAGCTGTTCCCTAGAAAAGATTCAAGACACAAGCCAGCTATTCTCAAAATCTCACAAAGCTTTAATTTTTGAAAGTCGTATCACACTAAGCAACCTCTCTGCAAGCTATGAGAAAGCTCTGTAATCAAAAATGCTTTTCAACTTACTGCTTTAACTGTCAGTCTCAATTTTAAGGCTTTTCTTAAGTGTAAAACACCGAAAAGACACCGAACAGTAGCAGTATTTTTCCCTTCCCACAAGCTAGATTGTAGAAATACTATTTAATATTAAGCAATATATAAATAATTTCCCCAAGAACTTTATTTTTTCCAAGCTGAAGCATAAATCAGCAATTTAAAAAGGTCCCACTTTCGTAACCAAGTAATTAACATTTTTAAACTATTCCACAGACAGCAATTTTAGAATTCCCTACTCTGCAAACTTTTGTACAACCCCACCTATGGTTAGAAGATGAACACCCACACTGAACAAACTATATGCGGGTTTTTTTTTTGTCATATTAGCTACCTGCTGACTCAGAGAAACGAAATAGCTCAGTGCAGAGTCAGATAAGCCCTGGAGCTGCCACAAGGAAGGCACTCCTTAACAGGGAGAATAGAAAGGCAGAACTGGAACAACCAACACGTAAGCTTAGCTTGATCTTTCACAGGTCTCAACCAACTGGTTGTCTTTCACAGTGACAACCAGTCACTGAATTAAAAAGCAAACTTACGCACTGGAAAATACTCATCAAGCAGCAGTGAACTCAAAGAAAATTGCATCTCTGGTAGTAATACAATGCTCCAGATCACACAAAAACTGTATTTTTAAAGTCTCAGAAGTATATATTTTCCCCTCCTCACACTGAACTAAAGCCTATGTTTTGAAAAACAAATTTCAGAAACATTTCTCCTTCAACCTGTAAATTACAGAAAACAATACATCTCTAATCATTTTCTTACCTTTCCTCCTATTCGGACCTGCGCTTGAAGCTTGGCCAGTTTTTCTTGGTTCATAGTGCTGTGTCTAAAGAATAAGAAAAAGATACAAACACAAGTTAACTATCAAAATACTAAAAAAAATTCACAGTCAATTTAAAAAGTACTAGTAAAACTGCAGTGGGTTTTTAAACTTACAAAAAATTCACCAGAACAGTGCATCAAATACACATAAACAAAAAGCTTTAAAGCCACACCAAAGTGGTTCACCAGCAGTCTGTCTAGCTAAAGCATCTGTACAATGAGACAAAAATCAACAGGGCATTTGATTTTGCAACAGAAGTACTAACTGCAAATTTCCAAGTATGCCAGTTTACTGCTGGAACCATTTGACTGAAGTACTGATTCAGAACAGATCCAAATCAGCAAGCGCACTTCTAGGAAAACACTACACTACTTTGAACACTGTTTCCAAATAATGGATCTCTGATACTCTTAACTAGTAAGCCAGTTTCAAACACAGTGAAGTTCACGTCTTGACAGACTTCTTATATGAACCTCTGGCAGCTATTCATCCCATTCAATGGCTGGGAAGTTAGTCAAGGGGCTTCACCAACAGTCACGGGGGACCTTTAAAGGCTGGAAAACTTGAAAATCTGTAACGCGTGGAAAAACACCTCCAGTCTTCCACCACAAGGAAGGCATTTCGTTGCTCTGCCCCAAGAATTCATCAGTGATAGCCTTGAATGAAAGGGAAACTCTCTCTGCATTTGCATTGTGCCCTGGAATCGACACGGAGAGGGAGATGGTGCTCCCGCAGGCGAGGGACCCAGCGAGGCCCCAGCACCGCCGAGAGGATCACCACACCGACAGGGACTCCGCCGGGGAGGGGGGAGAACGGACTGGGGCTGGCAGGGCGGTCCGCTGGCTACCCTCTGGGGGGCGTGAGGGGATAAAGGCCTCGTCCCTCGGGAGCCACGGCAACCCCGCCCGGCCGAGGCGGCGCGGCCCCAAGGGAGAGTCGCGGGCCACTCGAGCGAGGGCAGACCCCACCACACCCCGTCCCGGCGCACGGCCTCGTTCCCCCGTCCTTTCCTCGGGGAGCGGCCGGCGCCCGCGGCCCCGCCACGGCCCAGCGCGGCGGATTGCGACGAGACAGCGCCGAGCTGAAGCGGAGCGGCGCCCCGCCCGCGCCGCGCGAGGAGGAGGCAGAGGAATAAGAGAGGTCCGCGCCAGAGGAGCGGTACCGGCGGGCGCGGGGAAGATCTCACCTGAGCCCAGCGGATCTTCCGCAGCCCAACACGCGGTGGGAACAAGATGGCGGCCAAAGAAGGAAAGAGAGGCGCACAGAGAAAGGAAGCTTCGCGCCACGTGACGGCGCCAACGCGCTCGCGGATTGGTGGCAGCGCGGAGTCATATTTGCATAGCGGCGGGGGCGGGAAGGCGGTTGCGCGCGGTGCCTGCTGGGAGTTGTAGTCTCCGGGGACGGGCACGAACCCAGGCCGCAGGACAGGGACCGATGGCCGGTAAACCAAACGCGGGACGCGGCCACTCCAAATGTGTCACCAGGCTCTTGTCGGAGCGCTGTGCTCCTTGGCGACCCCTCCTTCATACAAGAGTGCTTGCGGTCGGTTTTACCTTCCTAACCAGCTGGGCAACTCTTGAGAGCAGCGGGACAAAAGGGTTTATTTGGGAGGAGAAAATAAATCCCGAACGCACCCCTCGCTGCCTGCTCCCGCCGGGGCAACTCTTGATTTTGTTCAGGGGCGTAACCGGGGCTCTGGGGACCGGGTGTGAGTGAGGTACTCCGGCCCCAGAGGCCTCGGCTACCTGCGCAGAGCCGAGCTGCCCTGACCGAGAAGGACAGGGCTGCACCCCCGCTCTGAGAGCCGGGGACAGGAACCCCCACAGCAGACCCCTCCCTACCACCCTCCCCCGGCACCTCCGAGACGAGAGGTGGGGGCAGCGTACCGCCCACATCCGCCGCACATCACTTCCTGGGCTTTAAAAAAAAGGAAAAAAAAAAAAATCACCTAAGCTGGTCCGGTCCCGTCTCGGAGGTTTAGGGGCTGTACCTGGGGTGCTGCTGCTGCCCGCGCTCAACGCCATGAAGGCTCAGCCCGCTGCAGCCTCCATCTTCTGCCTGTGCCTGGTGCTGGCGGCCTCCGCAGCCTCCGCCGCGGAAGGGCTCGGAAAGGGTCAGGCAAACGTTTTCTTCGTTTTTTCCTCTCAACTGTTGCCGTTGCCGTGAAGGGGTGCGCCGGGACCGGGCCGGTTCCCTCAGCCCACGGCGGCGAGGGGGGGCCCGGGGTGGGTTGCGGGGGAGGGGGAGGCCGGGCCGGCCTGGCACCGCCGCCGTGGTTTAGAGGGAAACCGCTGCCATTTGACTCTAAAGATGAGGGGGCGAAGCGATATTTGCCGTCGCGGTTCTGTTCCGGCTCAGCCCCGAGGAGTTTTCCCTTCGAGGGGCCCCGCTTTTACCTGGCGAAGGCCTGGGGAGTTGGGGGGCGCAGCCCCTCAGTGCCTCCCCCCCGCGCCCGGAGCTGAGGCGCCCTGCCAGCCTCTGCCCGCCCCTCCTGCTGGCTCCTGGCAGCCGATGAATGGCTCTGCCCTCCCGCCCTCCGCTTCCCTTTGCCTCCCTGACCGCCTCCTCGCCTCCCCTCGGGCTCGCCGAGGCCTCCTTGTGCGACTGCCATGTCCCGTAGCCTGGTCCTGTCGCACCCCGGGGCCCTGAGCTGTGCCGCAGGTGGTGGTTTTAGCCCGTCGAGGAGGCAATCCTGCTCCTCAGGGCTGGCAGTGACACAGTGTGACCGGGACAGCAAAGCTCCGTGCTGTGCATCCCGGTCGTTCCCCTTTCATTTTACGCTTAATTCCTCAGATGACTTCCATTCAAAAGAAATACTACATAACGTGTCCAGTAACGCTTTTAAAAACATACCGAAGCTCGCCACAAAGTGGGGTTTAGTTTAAAAAATAAAAGCTTTTGAAAAGCATTTCCTAGCTTGAACAATAGGTTTTCCCTGGTTTAGCATGTTGGCCTTTGACGTGTCAATATTCTGAGTAAACGTGACTTCTGCTAATCCAACTGTTTTTGCTCTGCGACGTTCAGCTGGGACAAATGTGGCCATGGGTCTGCGGCTGATACGTGTGTGTGATTGGACGTGGACGAGGCATCCCCACCTTAACTGCTAGCACAACTAAATATTTGATGTCTTGCGTCATGTATGTTCAGAGTTGTTCATATCAGGAGGGAAGACAGAGTAAATAAAAGTACTGTGCCAACTGTTCAAACATCCTGGATGCTGAACTAAGGTGCCATGACGTTTTGCCGACTTTGTTTTTGGCTTTCTCCAGAAGGGTCTGGGGAAACATTCAGGGGCTCTGAGCAACCTGATCTGGTTGGAGATGTCCCTGCTCCTGGCAGGGGGGTTGGACTAGATGACCTTTAAAGGTCTCTTCCAATCCAAACTATTTTGTGATTCTATGATTCTTTGCCACAGTTGTCTACTGGAGACAATGTTCACTTTCCCCTCTGTTGGCACTGGGCAGCCTTGGCTCCTAAGCCCTGTGTAGCTCCCAAAATCTGCCCCCCTCACCACCTTGGGCACTGGGGGCTGCTGACTAATCCAAACCCTCAGCATTGGGAAGGGGCAAGCCGAGGCTGATGTTTGGTCATCTAGCAGAGCCCTGCATTACTGGAGCCCTCTGAGGAGGTCTTCCAAGGGAGTTCCCCTACGAACAGTTCCCAAATCTCCTTTGCCTCAGCTCTCCATGTGGCTTTTGGCCATGTGAGGTAGTGCTGTGTTGGCTACAGGGTCAAAAAACCTGGCAGTCCCTGCTTTGCAGTTCTTAAACGTACGTTCTCTCAGTCATATCTCAACGGACATAAGAAGATCTGTTATCTGGATATGGGATACAATACTCCCTGCATTTTTCAGTCACTGTCACATTCAGAAACCTGTGTAATGGTGTTCTTTCTTACTCTTAAATGATAACTATCATCATCAGTAACACTCAGTGTAATAGTTTTAGGGCAATTAATGATCATATGTTGGCCTAGGAATTTTTAAGTTTTGCGTTAGTTCTCATTCACTGGGATTTAGGAAGCCAAATGCTGACATGTTTAATTTGTCACTAATCAGTTAATAAATGTTCACAGATTAAAAAAGAATGGGGAATAATCAGAAAGCTCTTCAATTTTAATATCTGTTCGGGGGATTTTGATGTCATTTGCATATCTATATAAATATTAATGAGTGTGGTATGTTTTCGTTAATTAATTTCAGTGGGATTCCTCATAAGACTATGTAGGTTGTAAGTATTTTCAGAAGTCTTTGCAGGACTGGGATTATAGTTTGTTTTAAAAAAAAAAAAAGAATATAAATGAGTTTAAAATATTCCCAAGGGCTGGACTGTTTTCGTCTGTTAGTTGACATGTTAAATTATGCAGCGTTTATAAACCCTTCTCTCTGGCAGGTTTTGGAGATCATATTCATTGGAGAACACTAGAAGATGGGAAGAAAGAGGCAGCAGCCAGGTATGTTACCTAGCTTTAAAGACAGAAAAGTGTGTTTAAAAACATTCACAAAGATTCTGTATTGATCCTAAACTTAACCACAGAAAACAATAATTAACAAACATGAGGGTGGTTTAAGAGACTATTCAGATCTTTATAGCTTGTTAGAGAGAAAATACAGTGTTTTGTTAAATTGGCTGAGGCCCCACCGAAGTGTAATGATTGAACTTCTAGCATATCTGAAGTGAGAAGAAAATATTTTTGAGTGTTCACCATAGTAAAGAAAGATAGGGATTGTAAACCCACAAACGCATGTTTGCAGTACTCAGTCCCCTCGAACTCAGCCATGCTAATAGCTTCTGTAAAATTCACTGTGCCTGTATAGATGAGGTCTCAGTGTGAGATGAAAGCGTTATCTTGTTACCATCTGCAGAAGTCTGAAAATTTCAAACTGTAGTGACCTGGTAAGTTGTTTAAGTAGAACCTTTTCTGGGTTAAGCTAAAACTCTAAGAAGAACACTGTCTCTATGAAAAGATAAAAAATGGCATTTTGACACTTTTTTTTTTTCTCAGAATTTCTTCTGTTTCTCCTTCTGTGAGAATGAAAATGGGATGCTTATAAATTCTGCTTGTATTTTTAAATTTATAACCTAGATCTGCCAATGCTGACATGAGCGGAAATTCATTACACCTTCCAGGTTTGCTGTTTAATTGAATTCTGCTCTCAGACTGATCCATCTGTCAAGTTCCACACTCTAGTGTAGATACCAAATTAATCCAGAGGGTACAGTTCAGAAGTCTTACAAGTCTTTATAACTGGATATTTTAGCAGTTATTTGATGTAACTGTGGAAAAAAAAAAAAAGACAATTTAAGTATTTGCAGGAATAATTGTAGCACTACTTCGCAATGAAGCAGAGGAAGCTTTAAAATGAGGCAGAGGCGAGCTCTCAGGTTTAGGCAGGATGAGCGTTTCTGCTCAGAAACAGCCCCGGAGCGAGGGATGGGTGTAATGCACGCTTTCTCTTTTCGTTGCTGGAAGCACAGACCTGCTCACTGATTTGAGTTCAGCAGCATTTTAGTGCTAGTGAATTGCAGGTTTGGGAGAAACAAAACTGAAACCAAACAACAACAGAAAAAAAAAAAAGATAAGCAAACCTAAAAAGCAGATTTTTGTTCTAAGTCTGGTCTTAGGTGAGGAGATGAAAAGTTAGAGGAAATTATCCGTTCTGTAGCAAGTGAGATGCATCAGAGCCAGTGGTCTAGGAAGTTTTGAGACTTTAAATCAGCTTTAATTCTGTAAGTAGTACAGTCTGGATGTGTCGGAGACGGCTTGTGTTTAAGTTCCCTGCAGGCGAGGGTGGGGATCCGGCTCAGTGTCTGCTTCTCGGGGGCAACCACGATGCGCTCGGTCCCTGTGCCAGCCGAGTGCTGCAGCGAGGCGATTCCCCTCCCTTGGGGCCGTCGGGGTGCTGAACCCCTGCACTCCGTGGGGCTTTCCACGCGAGTCCTCCGTGGCGCGGAGCGCGGTTGCCCGGGCGACCGGGGAGGGGTATGAGTGACCCGGGCGGAAGCAGTCGGCGTGGCCGTCCGGGTCAGAATGGCGGCGGGGCGGGCGCGATGCCGTTGGTCGTGCTGTGCGGGCGGCCGGGCAGCGGGAAGAGCCGGCGGGCCGCGGAGCTGCGGGAGGCGTTGGGCGGGCCGGAGCGGCCGGCGTACGTCGTGGCCGAAGCGGAGGGCGGGCGGGCGGCGTTGCGGGCCGAGGTGGAGCGGCGGCTGAGCCGACGGGACGTGGTGATCGTGGACGCGGGTAACGAGCTGCGGAGCATCCGTTACGAGCTGTACTGCGCGGCGCGGCAGGCGGGCACGGCTCGCTGCCTCCTGCACTGCGCGGGCGGCGCGGGCGGCCCCGACGAGCCGCCTTTCGAGACCCCTGACCCGTGCAACCGGTGGGACCATCCGCTTTTCACCGTGCACGGGGAGGAGCCGCTGCCGCTGGACGCCATCCGCGCCGCCATCTTCGAGAGCGCCCCGCCGCCGCCCCACCGCGCCACCCGCACCCAGCCCCTGCAGTCCAGCGGCTTCCTCCACCACCTCGACCGCGTCACCCAGGAGGTGCTGGCCGCCGTCATGGCCGCCCAGAGGAGCGGGGCGCAGCCCGGGGAGCTGGTCCGTGTCCCTGGCGTTGCCGAAGGGCTGGTGTTGAACCGGCCCGTCAGCATGGCCGAGCTGAGCCGCCTGCGCAGGCAGTTCATCAGCTACACCAAGATGCAGCCCAGTGACGAAAACTTGTCCCAGCTGGCCAGCATGTTCCTGCAGTACCTGAGCCGCAGCATCCAGTGAGCCCTGTCACCTGCGCCACGTGCAGCAGTGGCCGTGATCCGGTCCCAAAGTGAGAGCATGCATTCCATCCACAGACCCTGCCAGAGGCTGGGTCCCACCTGTCGATATCAGATCCTGCGCGCTGGGAAGATAGAGGCCACGTGCCTGCAGCAGCTGAGCAGCCTGTATTGCTGGGAGGATCTGTAGGGATGCTCTTGCACCACCCCTGCATTCTCCTCGCTTGCATCTTTCTAAAAGGAGAGCTACTGTTGCATGCTCAAGCAAGTGAAATCTCCTATGGAGACCTAAATCACAGTCATCAAATAGTCTGAACATGAAAGCCCAAAAGGTGGTGACCTTTCAGGAGGGAAAACTTTTCCGCTCTGCATTGCCAAGAAGATTGGTTTTTCCAAGGTTGTCTCCAGACAATGTCAAATTGCAGAAGAGACTTCAGGTCCAGAACTGGGACAGGCTATATTTTTTAGGATGTGACTGTTTCAAAATATCCTGCTGAACCTAAGGGGTAGATTTGCAAACTGCACAACAGAAGGGTGCTAGCTTAGCAAACTCGAACCTCTCTGTTTCACGTTTAACAATAAAATGTGTGCCTTAAATGGAGTAAAATCTTAATTTACTGCAGGAGTATTTTATTAAAATAACTTACTGTGTCTTTTCTTTGCAAGGTCATCATTAAACAGCTTTAAAAATACTAATTGTTTAAGAATGAGTGCTCTCATTTGAAGAATGCGCTAAAATGACAGTGTCTGTTCTGCTTGAAACTCGTAAGTCTGTCAGAGCTATGATGGGTAACTTAGTTTTGCGCTTAGTTTCAACTAACTTCAGTTTTTGCTCTACCAAATATATAGCTTACATAAACTTTTCACTTTCTGGTGGATTCTTCGTCCCTCATTTTAATAAACTGTGGCTTTTGGTTTAAATTATATGTGTAGTGCTACCTGGGAAGAAATGGAAGGGTTACTTCAATTACAGCAGGCAGGGTTACTTCAGTTACAGTGGCTGTTTATCTGACATGCCAGCTGCTAGGTGTGCCTATGCATTGCAGAACTGAGAAATTACTACAAAAATGTCTTGATGTAAATAAGTTTATTTTCCCAGTCAAAGAGAATAAAGCTGAGAAAATACATTCACTATCTCTAAAACTTTTATGAGTTCTCACTGGCTAAGAGTTGGTATTTCAGGACTGTGAGCACTTCAAAGCACTCCTTGAAAAATCTCTCTCAACTTAAAAAAAAAAAAAAAAGTATATTGCAGTACCGATGACCAGATGATTGAACTCTTCTGACATGAAGCGCTGATCCTTGATGATAAGACCAATGTGTATTTTCCAGACTTAAATTAGACTCTCCTCAATAAAGAGGCAAAATCATGTTGACTGTATGGAAACAATGAAAAGTGTGTTTGCATCGTCAGGGAGAGGACGCTGATGCAATAGAAGCTTTACTAGGGAAATATGTATTATTGCTCCGTACTGCAAACAGTCCTAGGTAAGGAAGATGATAACATATTGGTTAGTTGTAAGTGGCAGACTTCTGTTTGAACTACTCTAAATGTTAATTGCTTGCTCTCCACTCTTTCCTGGTTTTGAAGGCCATAACTGAATGCTGCTAAGTAGAGATTTCCTTTCATATCTATCTACAGCTAAAGAAAACCGTGTACTTCAGTTCTGCTAGTAAGTAATTTAGTTGCCATAATGTGCAAAGGTGTTTGTAATTTCTCTGTGGGTGAGAAATTAACTTCATTTCTAACCCCCAAAACAGTAACAGAGTTTACAATAGCAGAAAGCTTAAACTTTGCTTGGCATAGTCAGCTTTCACCGGTTCAACTGCTGGATGGTAGAAACAACAAAAGTGTTAGTAAGGTCTTCCACATGCAGAAGGCGTGGAGGTAAGTGGTGTACTACCTGTATGTGCTCAATAGCAACAACAGTCACCTGTAGTTGTATCACTTTTCTTCTTAGAAAGGTAAAATCGATGCAGAATAGTCAGGAGCAGTGCAGTGGTGGATTAATTGGATCGCCAGCACTAACAACAGGAAATACGTGACATTTGTAGTGTCTTTAAGGCCCCTTCGTCTAACCGTCTAATGCAGCCTGAATAGGTTACAAGTGAGCTTGGAGAAATTGAACTTGGTAAGCTTGACTTCGTCAGCAGGTAAAATGCTAAAGGGATTTTTGAAGAACAGGGTTAAATAAAACATCTCAGGGCAATGGAAACTTAACATCTGGGTAGTATAGGTAGTAAAGGTCAAGTGAATTATTTGGGAAGAGAGAGAGAATAATAAAGAATAACTTTGGTCCTTTTGCATTGCACTTTAGGCTGCAGTTCCACACAGGTCCCCTTCCTCCTCAGTCCTGGCATTTGTCACGTTTGTCACAGATTTGTTTCAGCCTACCAACCTGTGGGAAACTAGCCTGGCAGCCAGAGGGTTTGCTAGGTTACTGTGTTTGATTAGTGCTCTGTGGAGGGTCTTAGTCACAGGAGGTAACTGAAACATGCAGGCTGTAGGGGGGAGAGGGATGGATGTATGACTGTCATCCACTGGATTGCCTTAAGCAGCCTCAAAAATCCATCCTGAGACCTCTCAAGCAGTCAGTGTCACTAACCACTTCCAGTAAAAAAATGCCTGACCAGTTGTTTATCTGAGCAAATCTAAACTAACAAGAGCAAACCTTCCAAAGAGAAAGTCTCCTCCTCTGCAAGAGCAGTTATGGGCTGGCAGTTATAATAAATTATTACTATACATGTTTTAAGATTCGGAAAAGTTGTTGCAAGACAACTTTAAAACACAGCAGAATCTCTTTACATCTCTCTTATTTTCCATTACATTTAGCTATTGTAGAAGTCCTGTCTGTTAAATGTACATGTAGTAGAATTTGATTTGGTTTCTGTAAGCTTTCTTTGACAATTTTTTTTTCTTTCTTTTTTTTTTAGTGGTTTGCCTCTTATGGTTATCATCCACAAGTCTTGGTGTGGGGCTTGCAAAGGTAAGTGTATTTAAGACTAAAGCTCGCTGACATTTCTAATGACCTTTGTATACAAATCATGTAACCATGAGAATCATGAACTTTACATTCAAAGTGTATTTGTATTTCATTTGGAATGGTATAATATCACATCACAGTACCTGTTAGCACTGCCAAAAGCCAGCCATGCCTAAATACCAGCAGGCTAACAGTTGTAATGCTGCACTTCTGTAGTGGCTGCAATTTCTCCTGCACTTGGCTATAAAAAATTGATAGAATGAATGATCTTAAATAATTAAGTGTAAATTGCCTTACTTTCAGGTGGTGGTTCTTCGAATGTGAGCCTGTGGCTCTTTCAGTATCACAAACGAACAAGCTGGGCATAATGGCTAAGCTTAAAGGATGAGCTGGTTGAGTGAGAACTGGTCATTTACAGCAAGCTTTTTATTTCTGTTCCATTGATTCAGATATGACCGTACATGTCTGTTGGCCAGGCTTCGTTATGTGGCTGCTCAGCAACGATTGCTTCAGTCACCTGCTGTTTCTGAGTCTGGCTTGAATGGTTTGATACATATATTCCATTTACTCACTGCTTATTGAAAAGTATCAGCTCTCCAGAGGGAGGAATGGAGTTGAGATTTTGATGCTGACCTGAAAACTTGAAATATTTTCCACTGTCTTTACACATCTCTTCTTTTTTTTTTTTTCCTCCTAATTAGCTTTAAAGCCAAAGTTTGCTGAATCCAAGGAGATCTCTGAACTTGCCCATAATTTTGTCATGGTCAACCTTGAGGTAGGCTGCCCTCTGATTTGTATCCATACTTCTGCCTAGTAATTAAACATTTGGAATCTTACTTAAGTGGTTGCATCCTGTTTTGTGTACATCCTAAATCGTACACTTCTGAGTAGGTATTCAGGATTGATTGATACAGCTGATTGTTCTCAAAAGCATTTTCTTCAATCTGGTTATTTTAATTGTGTTTATAAATCTGGCTCTCTGCCATTGTCTCTTGAACAATTTGTACCTTGTGTCATTCCATTGCTGCAGTAAAGGAATTTCTATTCATTCTCTCATGACATATCAAACATTCCTACACCAAAGTGGAGCACTTAATGCAAATTGACAGAACAGAAAAAAATATGATAATTTTCACAAATGATACTTGTTCAGGTAAATAAAACTTTCTTTCCTTTGAGAGTGGAAGATACTGCAGTTCCCTAGTGTCTGTTTAAGGTGTAAGTTGCTCAGGATAAATGGAATCTGAAGGCAATAGCTTGTTTCTTTAAAATGAATGCTCTGTTTTGTTAGACACTTTGCTAATATGTTCCCTGTCTTCTGTCTTGCCTTGGTAGGATGATGAAGAGCCAAAGGATGAAGCCTTTAGTCCTGATGGCGGTTACATTCCCAGAATCCTTTTCATGGGTAGGGCATCCACAGCTGTTGTAACCACTCACAGGATTGTGTTCTTATTGTTACCACCTACATTTCCTGTTTGATTTCTTGTTTCACAGACCCCAGTGGAAAAGTCCACCCAGAAATCATAAATGAGAAAGGAAACCCCAGCTACAAGTATTTCTATACCAATGCTGATCAAGGTATGTGCAAAGTAGTTTGAAATGCATTCTTAGTGAGATGAAGCTCTAGGTGTGTCCTGAGTGAAGGACACACCTTCACTTTTGAGTGGAGAAAAATTATGATAACTTCACAGCATAACTGGGAGCTGTTAGATATAATGTGAGTGAGTGGCTTTCTTATGCTTTGAGGAACCATGCTCAGAATCGTGATTCACCTTAATACCTACTATAATGTCTACGGGATCTAAAGTTTGTCTCCAGTTGTGGCATGGAAAATCATGCAATTCGCATGATCCAGCTACACATAGTTGTGAAAAGGACACAGGACTGTTTGGTTTGGTTTTTTTGTTTTTTTTTTCCCACAGGTTAATTTGTAGATCTAAATTCTGTAATTGTGTTCTTTTAAAACACTTTGATTACCAGGACACTTTGATGTTTTCATCTTGAGATTAATGGTTGCTGTCTCTCTTTCAGTTGTCCAAGGGATGAAGGAGGCCCAGGAGAAGCTAACAGGTGATGCTTTCAAACAAAAACACCTGGGAGATGAACTATAATGAATACGCTGAATGATGCTTTTCCATCATTTCAAAACTCGAAAAGGAAAAGATTAAACAGACCAAGAATGTAGATGCACTGAAGGGACATAATTCTCTTGTCAACAATATTAGGTTAAACCCCTGTTTGGAGTTCAGACACATGCATCAGTTACAGTGTTATCTCCTCCTCTGCCTGGCAGTTTGTACTGTAATGGTTATTTGCAACTAGGTAATGTGCAAACACATCAGTTTGTGTGTTTGAGCAACCACTAATTTGGTATTAAAAGGGAGGTGTGTAGGGCAAAACATTAAGACAAACAATGTGATTGGAATAAGTAGAAGCAGCCAACATTTTGACTCTTAATCAGGGTTGGATCCCTCTCTTCTCACTGGTATTATGTGATCCCATTGTTTTTACTGGGGATTCCTGTGAATGGGGCATGTTCCTGGGCCAGGTGTTTTCTAGACATCCAAAACCATGAATTCTGCCACTTAGCCAAGTAGAATAAATTTCATGAATGTCCAAGTAGCATGTGAAGTTACTAGCTCTGCAAACGTTTTAATGTAAAATTGTATGTGATTCATCTTTATTTGCCTTTGGGCAGAAATCTAACTTTTTCCTTCTGCACTCACCTTTTGATTGTTGCATCAAGTGAGGGTGGGTTATGTTGAAGCTTTACGGGGGTTCCCCTTTTATTCTTTGAATGTTTTTTGGCGAATGCCATGCCATCACATTGTACTGTATTTTTGTACCAGGGTGAAAATTAAACCTTTTTAAACATACGCATGCAGACAGTGTTTTGTGGTAAAGGGCATAGCTTTCCATTCTTAAGGATGGGGGAATATATTTTTGTTTATGTTGCAGTGATTATTAATGTTGAATGTTGCAACTGAAGAAGGTTTCTCCTTTTTATAATTAAAAAACAACAGTTGCTTTTCACGTAATTATAATTCAGCCATTCTTATACTACCTATAATGATATATAGGTATAATATAAATAAATAGGTAAAATAATATACTACCTATATGTTGAGGGCAGGGTAATACCTAGTGTTTACCTACTGGAGCTGAAAAAACAATAGAGGGGCAAAAAATCACCTCTCTTGATCTGCTGGTAATGCTTCTCCTAATGCTGGTTCTCCACTTGGACTCCCACGTCCTCCCCTGCAAAGCTGCTTTGCAGCCTGTCAGCCCCCAGCCTGTGCTGGTGCACCGGTTACTCCTCCCCACGTGAAGGACTTTGCATTTCCCTTTGCTGAGCTTCCTGACAACCCTCTCTGCCCATTTCTCCAGCCTGTTGAGGTCCTGCTGAGTGGCAGCACAACCGTCTGGTTATCAACGACTTTCCCCAGTTTCATATCATCTGTCAGTTTGCGGAGAGTCAGCTCTGTCCGTTCAGCCAGGTTGTTAGTGAAGGTGTTGAAGTGACCCCGGGGCTGCTCCACCAGTGAGGAGTCCCTTTCAGCCCAGCGATTCTGCCAGCTTTCAGTCCACCCCACTACCCATTTATTTAGGTTTTACTTCATCCGTTTGTCTATGAGGATGCTATGGAAGAGTGTCTAAAGCCTTACTAAAGCCAATATAAACAACACCTACTGCTGTCCCCTCATCCACCAAAGTAATCATCTACAGGAAAAAATCCTGTCCAAAAGGCTGTAGCTTCCCATAACAAACACAAGAGAGGTAATTTTCTACAGATAATTTTTGAAGAGCTTTCTGAGGACATTAGTTGGGGAAAATTGTTGTATACAACTTGTCTACTGAGACCATTTTTACTGTTCAGTAGCATAATGAATTTTACTTTCCCAACCAGTCTGCCTTTAAGGGATTTTAGCACTGAGCCTCAAATTGAGCACTAAAAGACAAGGACTCAGTGGAAATAATGGAATTATTGCACATTACAATTACCCTCCTCAGCTTCTAAAAGTTATTCTACAGGTTTTATTCTCTGCTTCTCTTGCAAATTGTCTAATAAATTAACCATGAAATTGAACTCAGCAACTATTCTCAAGTTGTATCAGCCTTCAAAGTAAATAAGTCTATGTAAGTCCTGAAAAAGGATTTGTGTTTTGCAAAATTGTCTTTCTTTTTTTCCCAGCTGTATCAGTTGACCTAATAAAAAATAGGTCCTGTCTGATGTTCCGTATTTCATTTATAGCCTTAGACTGACATGAATGTAAAAAATCATTGATACTTCTTTTTTACTTGCCACCAGGGGGAGGACTCTGCTTGTTCATGTGGGATATGATTTTACAAACAATAATTAACACAACAATCTCTGATGCAAAATAGCAGGGTGCCCCTCTGCCATTTTCCAAGCACACTTTTGCAGCAGCTGTGTCCTTGTCTTATCTCTGCAGTGAAATTATAGCCTGTGAGATGTATGTC
Source organism: Ardeotis arabs (assembly GCA_011801015.1). Lineage (NCBI taxonomy): Eukaryota > Metazoa > Chordata > Aves > Otidiformes > Otididae > Ardeotis > Ardeotis arabs. Next base: position 15,540 of record JAAGAY010134308.1, read on the forward strand.
ATTTGTCCCAAAGCCTTGCTTTGCAAAATGCTCTGATGTCAGAAGCAACGTGGCCTCGAAGTAATTTTTAAAAAGTTGTCAATCTCAAGAGATCTTTCAGTGACAGATGCAGGAAATGTGCTTCATCCTTTATATTTAAGACCATTCTGATTCAAAATTACTCTCCTTCATCTCTTCTCTGATCCATCTCCCCTCCTTCCTCTCTAATCCTTTCTACCCTCTGTATATTCAGACTTGGTGAGCTAGTCCATCTTCCCCACCATCCCTTCTACTTGCTCTTTTCTAGACCATGCTTTTGTCCTCTGTAGCAAGATGGAGCTTGGCTCTTGCTAGCCTGCTTAGTGTTCAGCTGGGGTCTCAGTAGAATATGACATACGTGCTGCCACAGCTTGATTGCCAGGGGCAGCTAGTTAGCAAGTATAAAAGCTCTTTCATATCTCTGGGTTGCAGGGTAAACTTACTTTTGATCTCTTACTTAAATATTTTTCTCTTTCTACTTGTTAGTTTTAGACCTGGATGTTTTTGTTGCAGATTCTTTACACCTTTCTGCTTTTTCATCTAGATCAGGTGATAATGCTGGTTGGCATTTTCTTCTCTGCAGAGGGATTCATCCTGAACCTTCCATCCAACAGTTGCTTTATGTATGTTGTGTAATTTTATGCACACAAGCAACTCCACAGGGTTTAGAGGAGGTGCTTACAGTGTTTGTTGTTGTTGCCTTTAAAGTTAATTACACACTGTAGCAGCTCAACAGTGCACAGTAACCAAGGCCCCAGATTAGTTTGCCCCCATCAGCTTTGTTTTGTGTGCATGCCCACCTGCACATGACTTGCAATAAACCTGCATACTTACATAACTTTTTTAGATACATCCCAGAAATCCTCTTGGATTCTCAGCTTCTGCGTCTTTAAGGAGGTTAACAAAACTCAAAGACACTCCAAAATTCTTAGTATAAATACCGGGAACTGCCAGGCCAAATCAATCTCATGTAAACAAACATACTGTCAGCTCCCTTTCTCCCAGAAACAACCCACAGAGGAAAAAAACCACCAAAGTTAATTAAAGAGTGACTGGATTGCAGCTAGCCATCTGGCTGCCTGGGAGCAGAGCTTGCTCTGTGCACCTGGGGCTGGACAGGCTTTAAGGAAGTGTCAGCTAGAGACTCAGGAAACCTTTCCTTTGCCGTGCTGAGCAGCAGGGAACAAAAGTGCAACAACCCACAACGCCAGCACGGCCAGAGTGTCCCGGCCATGATCCTGGTGTGCTGAGTTTAGGAGTCTTCGACTTCAAATGCACTTTTGTCCCCATGGCTGTTTGTCTGCCATCCTATCTAGCCTGTATCAGACTGCTAATGAGCTTCATTCACTGTCCTCACTTACAGCTTGTGTCATGAATAGCTCTGAAGTGAGGTATTATTAAACCTGTATGAATGCAAGGCCATAATCCTTGGAGATGACGAAACTTTCCTTAACTTTCAGCAAGAGGAGAGGTATTTGCATTTTGCTGTGATATTTATTTGCAGCTGACCCAGTATTTTGCCTGATTGGGTTTGCCTAACACTGGAGAACCACTCCAGGGCTATTCCTTCACAACCGTGGCTATAGGTGGATGAAAAATTGAGACCCAAGATGGAGATCTAGAAAGTAATAAAGGTGGAATTACACCGAGCAGAACTCTATCAAGAGAGTGTGATAAAGAGGGGAACCTCACTGCAAGTTCATGCTCATCTCAAAGAAAGCAAAGCCAAAGGATTAAGTTTATCTAAAAGGTTGCAGCCCACTTCCAGACCGCCGTGTAGGTTGTGTTTGGGGCTAACTGGACAGGGGAGCTTACTGCCTGGAGGGAACCAGGAAACAATCATGAAGGTCTGTCAAAATGGTTACAAGCACTTTATCTCAAAACTAT
>JAAGAY010134309.1:0-14539 GCA_011801015.1 Ardeotis arabs
GGCTGCTTGCTTTGGAGAGCACACAGAAAATATTTGTCGGGTCTGCGTGGGGGACGTTTCAGAGCCATGCCTGCGGTTCAGAGCTCGGTCCTGGTCTGGGCAGCAGCGTTTCCCTTACAGAGGAGAAGGAAGGGGATGGGATTTGAGACCTGCCTTCCACACAGCATCAGCAATTCTCTTAATTCCCTACACGAACCTTTGCCTTTCCCTTTCCTGGGGCCACGTCCGTTCTGGCAGGTGATCTGCCTGCAGCACCTTGCGTGACCGGAGGGAAAAGTGGGGTTGGTTTAACTGCCGCTGGTTGGAGTAGCGAGGCAGAGCCGCGGGTCTCTTCCTGCTGCACCGTGGGGAGCTGAGCGAACAAGGCTGTCGTCTTGGCGGTTAGAGCCCCAGCCCCCCGGACACACCGGCACCTGCGGCCTCTGTGGATGGAGGGTGGTTGTCGCTGGCTCTGACCTCCTCCATGAAGGTGATGTCCCCGTTCTGAGTGTCCCTTTGCTTGCAGGCTGGACAGCGTTGCACGAGGCGTGCAACCGGGGTTACTACGATGTTGCAAAGCAGTTGCTTGCTGCGGGCGCCGAAGTCAACACGAAGGGGTTGGATGATGACACCCCGCTGCACGATGCAGCAAATAACGGGCACTTCAAGGTGGGTTCTGCTGGATTTCATAGCTGTGGTTTTAGCGACTTTGGTTTTTTTTTTTTTCATTGTGCTTCAAGCAACCACCGGCACCATTATGAGCATCTTCAACTCTCGATTTCTGCTTTCAGGTGGTGAAATTGTTGTTACATTATGGAGGGAATCCTCATCAAAGCAACAGGAAGGGCGAGACACCTTTAAAAGTAGCTAATTCTCCCACCATGGTGAATCTGCTGCTGGGAAAGACCACGTACCCCTCTAGTGAAGAGAGCTCCACAGGTGAGATTGACCTTTCCGTGAACGTGGGAGTGATGCTTGTGGCCTGCAGCTGTCTGTTAATGCAGAGACGTTAAGCGGACAGTGAAGTTAGACTGTTGTCAGAATATCTGCACGCTGCTGCCGTGGTCAGGAGCCCATCTGTAGCTGTAACCCCAGTTCAGACCATAACTACCAGCCTTGAGCTCCGGGAGCTCTAGCTGTTTGCCCTGGAAGCCTACGCTGAGACCGCTTGCCCGGTGCAATGGAGATGTAGGATTGGAAGCCGGTTGCAGGTAAATGGATGTCTTCCCTGTGGAACGTGGGTAATTGTCCGGCTCGTGAGTGGAGAGGAGGAGGTCTGCCCACGCGTCGTGTATCCCCAGCCCTCCCCGCTCAGGGGGCCGCGGCGCTCGCTATCCCGGCGCCGGCGGGTTGTGCTCCCGGGCTGTCCCTCGGCGGAGCGCCCTGCTCCAGCCTGTCCCACCAGTGCCACCGTTGTGGCTGTGCCAGGTGCGACACACTGCAGGGTTTAATCACTGCTAATTGGAGTTCCAGCCTTATGGGGAGTCTTGGCCTGTGCGGTTTGCAGTCATAACCCTGTTAAAAAGTTCTGCTGGTAGACCCTGGATGGGGCTTTGAGGAGCACCTCGTGCAGGTTTGGACTGGAGAGCTGTCCCATTCCAAAAGATCTCCCAGCCTCGCACCTCGAGCTTTCAGCTGCAACCTTAGCAAAGGCTGGGTGAGGCAGAGGGGCGGCAGAGCTGTTCGCAGGGGTTCACGTCTGCAGCAGACCCATGACGTTCCCTCCCCAGAGCCCCTCGCAGCCCTTAACGCATTGTTCCGTTCTCTCTGCAGAGACCTCAGAAGAGGAGGACGCCCCTTCCTTCGCTCCCTCCAGCTCTGTTGATGGCAATAACACAGACTCAGAGTTTGAGAAGGGTTTGAAGCACAAGCCCAAGGCCCAGGAGCCCCCCAAAACCATCACGCCGGTGAAGGATGAGTATGAGTTTGATGAGGACGATGAGCAGGACCGGGTCCCGCCCGTCGATGACAAACATTTGCTGAAAAAGGATTACAGAAAAGAGACTAAAGCAAACAGTTTTATTTCCATACCCAAAATGGAAGTGAAAACTTATACTAAAAATAACACAATTACACCAAAGAAAGCTGCCCACCGCATCCTATCGGACAGCTCGGACGAGGAGGAGACCAGCGTTGCTGTGGGAACGGGGGAGAAGCTGCGGCTTTCGACCCACTCGATATTGCCCAGCAGCAAGATTCGGGAGCCCGCCAGCACAAAGCCGCAGAAGGAGAAAAGCAAAGTAAAAAAGAAGCGGAAGAAGGAGACGAAAAGCAAAGAGGTTCGGTTTGGCAAAAAAAATGACAAATTTTGTTCCTCTGAATCAGAGAGTGAAAACGTGGAGAGTGAGGAGGATGATAGAGACTCTCTTCAGAGCTCTAGCTGTGTAAAGGACTCCAGGCTAGTGCTAAAGGAATCCTCCTTGTTTAACTCTCTGTCTGCCTCATCGACCTCTTCTCACGGGAGTTTAGCATCCCAGAAACACAATCCCAATCTTACAGAGCAGCACTCCAAGCACTGGAGGACGGACAATTGGAAAACCATATCTTCTCCAGCTTGGTCAGATGTCAGTTCCTTGTCGGACTCCACGAGGACGAGACTGACGAGCGAGTCAGACTACTCGTCCGAGGACTCGAGCTTAGAGTCGCTAAAGCCAGTCAGGAAGAAACCAGAGCACAAAAAGAAAAACACCTCACACAACACTGTTTCTGAGAAAAAGAATTCATTCCATAGCAATGTGGATGGAGCAATTCCAAAGCTGGACAAGGAGGGGAAGGTTGTTAAAAAGCATAAAACAAAACACAAACATAAAAACAAGGAGAAGGGGCAGTGTCCCATCAGCCAAGACATTAAAATAATCAAAACCTTTTCTTTTGAATATGAGGACTCTAAACAAAAGCCTGAGAAAGGCTTGATAGTAGAGACAGAAAATCCAGTCGAAAACAAACTGAAGGTGTTAAAGCATGAGCGAGAACACGGTAAGAAGGAGGAGAAGCTCCCCAAAAGTAAAGCAGAGGAGAAGGAATGGTTGTTTAAAGATGAGAGCGGAAAATCCTTGAAAGAGGAGAAATCATTAAGAAAAGTCAAAGACGGTAGTAAAGACATGAGCAAATCCTTCAGAGAAGGGTTAAGTAAATCAGAAAAAGAGAAACCTGTAAAGGAGAAGTCTCCCAAAGAGGAGAAGCCAAGAATACACAAGGAGGAGAGAAAGAAGAAGTCAAAAGACAAGCAGTCAAAATCTGAAAAGAAGAATGAGCTGAAGGAGGAGAAGGTTTCTAAACTAGAGAAAGAAAAATCCTTCAAGGAAGAGAAAGAAAAATGCAAAAAAGAAAAACTTTACAGGGATGAGTCTGGGTTTGATGAGTTTAATAACAAAAACCAATTTCCTGAAAGCGAGGACACGAAGTTCAGCCTTTCGGATGATCAGCAAGAGAGGTGGTTTTCCGACTTGTCTTCTGATTCGTCCTTCGATTTCAAAGGTGAAGATAGCTGGGACTCTCCAGTGACAGATTTCAGGGACATTAAAAATGACACCGTGGCAAAGCTAATCATAGAACCCGTGAAAGAGGAAATTAAAGACAAGAAAAAGGAAAATAAAACAAAAGAGAAGAAGGACTACAACGAGAAACGGAATGAAAAGGACACTTTCTTAAAGAAGAAAGAGAGGGACTACGTGGACAAAAGCTCCGAGAAGAAGAAGGACCAAACGGACAGACACAAAGTTACTGCTGGTTACTTGCCTGAAAAGGATAAGAAAAGGAAGGATTCTGCAGAGAGTGTCAAGGAGAGGAAAGAAAAAGATACAGGGGAAACCAACAAAGACAGAAAAGATTCCTCTGATGGCTCTAAAGATCGAAAAGATAGCAAAACTAAGCAGGAGGAGCCCTATCGAGATGACTTCAAAGAATACGGCTGCGAAACGTTCTTCAAGGATAAGTCCGACCCCGAATTCAGCGGTAAGACTCTGGAGAGTTGGGAGAGGCACCACTCTGGGAAGGAAAAGGAGAAGAAAGATGCTCCCGATAAAGAAAAAAAAGAAAAGGTGAAGCCAGAAAAATACAAGGAAAAATCCAAAGAAGGGGACAAGGAGAAAAATGAAAAAGCTGCTCCTGAGAAAATCCTGAAAGACAAAGAACTAGAGAAGAGTTTCAAAGAGAAAAAAGAAACTAAAGAGAAGTACAAAGACCTGCACAGCAAAGACAAGGAAAGGAAGAGTTCTTTCGACCAGGTTAAAGAAAAGAAAGAGAAAAACTTCTCTGCAGATCGAGAGGACTTCTCCGAGAAAAAGGATGAGAAGAAAGGCAAGGAGAAAAGCTGGTACAGCATTGCAGACATCTTCACGGACGAAAGCGAAGACGAGAGGGATGATTACAGCTTGCCTGGGTTCAAAGTCAGCGACTCCGCTGGGAACGAAATGCATCGTCTGGACAGTCTGCAGGAGAAGGACGATGGCGCGGCTGCTGAGAAGGAGCTGTACCCAGACAAGCACCGCAAATACTCCTCCGACCGGCAACATTCGGGAGAGAAGCAGAAAGATAAGGACTCCAAGGAGAAGAAGAAGGACAAAGGAACATCGGAAGGGGGAAAAGAGAAGAAGGAGAAGAGTTCCTTTGACAAACACAAAGAGAAGAAAGATAAAGACTCCACTGAGAAGTACAAGGACAGAAAAGACAGAACGTCCATAGATTCCACTCAAGAGAAGAAAAACAAGCAAAAGCTCCCAGAAAAGGTTGAAAAGAAACACGCCAATGAGGAGAAGGTGAAAAGCAAGCATAAGGAGAAACCAGATAAAGAGCATTCTAAAGAGAAAAAGTCTTCGAAAGGAGGGGAGTCAGAGAAGAGCCTGCTGGAGAAACTGGAGGAGGAGGCTCTGAATGACTACAGAGATGACTCCAATGACAAAATCAGCGAGATCTCTTCTGACAGCTTCACAGATAGAGGACAAGATCCAGGACTGACCAGCCTCTTCGAGTCTTCTAACCTCTCTCTTGCTGATGCCGCTGAAGAAAAGTTTAAGGACTCTCTCCCTTTACCCTGCTTGCAGGACAAACTCAAGGAGAAGGAGAGACACAGACATTCCTCATCTTCATCAAAGAAAAGTCACGAGAAAGAAAAAGCAAAGAAGGAGAAGACAGAGAAAAAGGAGAAAACAGAAGAATTCAAAGACTCCAGCAGCAAAAAGGATTCCACTCATTACGAAAAAGATTTCGCTGCGGATGGGGATGCTTTTAGCACTTCCTACAACATGAAGGCAGAGCCTGATGAGGAACCAGAGAAAGGCATTGATTACTTATTTTCCGAAAAGAAAGATAAAAATGATTCTGAAAGAGAGCTGTCAAAGAAGGCGGAAAAAGAAAAGGCTTACGGTTCCAGCACTATCAGCACAGCTAAAGAGAAAAAGAAGCGAGATAAACACAAGGAAAAATGGAAGGAGGAAAAGGAAAAGCATAGAGACAAACATGCAGATGGTTTCTTTAAACATCACAAAGACGAGCCAAAGTCAACGCTTAAAGACAAGGACAGTCCTCAGGTTACCACCTTTAAAGATAAATCGAAGGAGGACAACCTCAAATTCGGTGAAACCAAACTGAAGGAGAAGCTCAAGGAGAACCAAGAGAAAGACAAGTCGGAGTCAATAAAAATAAGCAATGGGAATGAAAAAATAACCCTCTCCAAAGACAGCGGCAAGAAAGATGTCAGGCCAAGGGAGAAGCTTCTGGGGGACGGCGATTTGATGATGACCAGCTTTGAGAGGATGCTGAGCCAGAAGGACCTGGAAATCGAGGAGCGCCACAAAAGGCACAAAGAGAGAATGAAGCAAATGGAGAAAATGCGGCACAGGTCCGGAGATCCCAAATTAAAGGACAAACTGAAAAGCGCAGAAGATGTGCGCAAGAGGAGCCTGGATCTGGCAACAAAGAAGCCGTTGACGCTGGATACTCAGCTCAAGGACAAGAAACTTAAAGAGCTGGGTCCGTTGACGCCTATACTGTCACCGGAAAACAAGGCACAGCCTGCCGTTGGGACAGACTCCAAGGACTGGATAACGGGTCCTCAGCTGAAGGAGATCCTCCCGGCGTCTCCCAGGCCGGATCAGAACCGGCCGACGGGAGTCCCGACCCCGGCATCCGTCGTCTCTTGTCCGAGCTACGAGGAGGTGATGCAGACGCCCAGGACCCCCTCGTGCAGTAACGAAGACTACACGGACCTGATGTTTGAATGCGCGGACTCGCAGCACTCGCTGCCCATATCCACCATGTCCATGAACGCCTGTTCTCCATCCTTCTTCGACAGATACGCCAACGTTTCCAGTGGGCTCCCCGAGAATCCCAGTCAGACCCCGACTCGCACCATACCCTCCACGAACCTTTATCGTTCCATCTCGGTTGATTTCAGAAGGGCGCCTGAAGAGGAATTCAGTGTTGGAGATAAATTTTTCAGACAGCAAAGTGTCCCAGCGACCTCCAATTACGACTCCCCAGTGCAGCATTTGATGGAGGAGAAGGTTCCCCTTCCTCCTGTCCCCGCTGAGAAGTTCCAGTGTTTGTCTCCCGGGTATTACTCACCGGATTACGGGGTTTCGTCACCAAAGGTGGAAGCTTTGCACTGCGCGCCCGGAGCGGTCAGCGGCGTCACCCAGTCACCCGAAAGTGTCTTTTCTGGTTTACAAGCAAAATCCTCCCCTTCGCACAGAGATGAGCTGCTGGCTCCTTCGGTAGAAAGCGCTCTTCCCCCCGACCTCGGCATGCCCTTGGATACCACGGAAGAGCAGCAAGCCACTGCCTCCATTATGCCGCCGGAATCTACCTACTTGCCACCGATTGAGGAAAACCATTTCAGTTCGGGTATGCCAGAACAAAACAATATAGACTGGGATAACCCTCCTCCCAGAAACCCTGACGCCGCCATGCCTCCCAGCCTGATGGGGAACCCCGCAGAGCACCCTGTCAGCTGGTCCATGGGCTCCGAGCTCCTCATGAAATCTCCCCAGAGGTTTTCCGAGTCCCCTAAACCTCCGCTCTGTTCCCTAGAGCCGATTCATCCTGCACCGGTCGCCTTCATTCCCACGGATACTTCCTACCCCGTTTCTCCCATATCTTACCCTCTGTCGGTGTCTGAGCCGGGGCTCGATGAAGTCAAGGAGGATGCTGAGGAAGCGGTTCCGGGAGAAATAGCGAATGCTGAAGAGCAAGCTCCGTACATGTCCCCTACTAGGTTAGACACGTTCTTCAATAACTGCAAGCCTCTTCCAGAGGAAGCCCCTGAGATACCTCCAGAGCCCCCTTGTATGCCAGCAGAACCTCCGGCAGAAGTTGTTAGCGCCCCGGAAAGCAACTATTTGGAAAACAATAACGCCGCACCTGCAAACACGGAGGAGGCGGTGACGTGGCCTGATCCCTTCACCAATACAGAAGATGACCTGGACCTTGGCCCCTTCTCGCTACCGGAGCTGCCGCTCCAGCCGAAGGATGTTGCGGAGACAGAGATGGCGGAGGCAGAAGCGGTAGAGGAAAGCCCAGCAGCGGCTTCAGAAACAAGCGCTGGGATCATTAAAGCGAGCGCATCCGTGATAGCGTCCGGTGAGCCGGAGGAGCCGCCGGCCAGCCAGGCGACTGCTGTCCTGCCCGTGGAGACGGAGCCACAAGCAGAGGAGCAGAAACCAGAAGTGGCTGCTCAGGAAGCCACCTCGGAAGCGCTGAACGTAGCTGAGGAAAAAGGAGTGGAGGACTCGGAAGCACAGATTTTCCAACAGACGCCGTCTGAGTCTGCTCAGGCGGAGAGCAAAGAGGTGGAGGCCGTGCATGAAGAGCTGTCCTCTTCTGGTGGGGTGGCAGAGAGCAGCTCCCAGCCCTGTCCCCCACCCGTGGCCGCTGCCGAGGGCAGCGTTTCACAGGAGGGTGCTGCGGCACGCGGCGGGAGCCAGGTCCCTTCCTCGCAGGCAGACGTGCCTCCGGCCAGCGCTCAGGCCGAAATCGTTGAACCAGTACAAAAACCAGTAGCAGAAGCTCCCAAACCACCCAAAATAGAAGAGATTCCTCAGCGGATTACCAGGAACCGGGCTCAGATGCTCGCCAACCAAAACAAGCAGAACGCCGCCTCATCCGAGAAGGAATTTCCTCCTGTTTCTGCGCCCGCCACACGTGCCAAAGGCCGCATCACGGAGGAGGACGATTCCCAGGCTCAGCACCCGCGCAAGCGCCGCTTCCAGCGCTCCAACCAGCAGCTGCAGCAGCAGATCAACACGTCCACCCAGCAGACGAGGGAGATGATACAGCAAACACTGGCAGCTATCGTCGATGCGATAAAACTGGACGACATCGAACCTTACCACAGCGACAGGTCCAACCCCTACTTCGAGTACCTCCAGATCCGGAAAAAGATCGAAGAGAAGCGGAAAATCCTCTGCTATATTACCCCCCAGGCTCCGCAGTGCTACGCCGAGTACGTCACCTACACGGGCTCCTACCTGCTGGATGGCAAGCCTCTGAGCAAGCTCCACATCCCGGTGGTGAGTCGCCTTTTCTCTTTGAACCGCAGCGCCGGGGACTGTCCCCCCTCCTCGCTGCCACCAGCACCGCCAGGTTGTCCCCTGTGTGCCACGAGCACCCTGCCGTGCCGGCAGCGCCCCGGCCGTGGCTTTAGCCTGCTTTTAGCACGGGATAACAAATCTGGGCCTCAGTAAGTGGGTGGCATCCTTGGAGATGCTGCATTTTGCAGAGGAGACCTTGGGCTGTGCCTAGGAGCCTGAGACTTGTTCAGGCTTTAGGGCAGGGTTGGATGAATCCACTGGATTTGAGGCTGGAAGGCAGAACTGCTTTTGTGGGCAGTGTGCTAATTGGATCAGGAACCTGGAAGACTCAGAACTCCTGCCTTCCTTTCCCGAGCTCTGGTATCGACTCGCCGGTTGCCCTCGCTCCTTGGCCGTGGGCTCTGCGTTTTACTGCTGTGCTGCATGAGCGGACTCGCTAACGCAAATGCATCGATTGACTTGGTGCTGCAGGCAGTAAATCCGGATCCAGCCTGGCGGAGGAGGGTCGATACGAGCGGCCGCGTCGGGCTTCCTTCCCTGCTGCGTGCGGGGTGGGGTGCCCCCGTCTGCGGGCGTTTCTGCCGCGGTGTGGTCCGTGCGGGAGTTAGCGTGGGTTAACACCGCCTCGTCTGCCCCGGCACCGCGCTTGTAGCCTGTGTTCGCGTCTGCCTGTTCCTTCCTGGACCAACCCCGCGCCTCCTGCTCCCTGTTGTGCAGCGTGGGCTGTGCTCGAGGAGCGCTGTGCTGCGGGGGGAGCGCAGGACAGGTCGGGACACGGGCACCCTTCCCGGCGCGCAGACGGGGCTGCTCCCGGCCGTGTTTCTCCACAGCGTCATCCCGTTCCTCAGGCGCGCTCAGGCCCATGTACAGACCGCCCTTGCAGCGCCTTGGGGTGGTTTAGGCTCTGGCTCTGCAGGCCGAGCTCCTCTCTCGGCGCTGGGCACCTCTCGCCCCTCGCTGTGGTCTGAGCGCTGGCGGGACGTTGTCTGCTGAGGAAATGGCAGACTTTCTCCTCGGGCGAGCTCCGTCCAGCTCGCCTCTCCCAGCGCTTGGCCGAGGTGCGTTTCAGCTGCGTGGCCGTGTGGCGTGCGGGGCCCCGCGCGGCAGGGGCGGCAGGCGGCCTCCACGTTGCCGTCTCTAACCCTGCGCTGTCGTGTGCCCGCAGATCGCCCCGCCGCCGTCGCTGGCGGAGCCTCTGAAGGAGCTTTTCAAGCAGCAGGAAGCCGTCCGGGGGAAGCTGCGGCTCCAGCACAGCATCGAGCGGGTAAGGGAGCGCTTCGGGAAACTCCTGCTGGGGAAGACACCCCAAATTTCCTCTCCTGCCAAGGCTGCCACGCTCACTGCTGCGTTTGCTCTTCCTCAGGAGAAGCTCATCGTCTCCTGCGAGCAGGAGATTTTGAGAGTCCATTGTCGGGCAGCGAGGACGATCGCCAACCAAGCTGTGCCCTTCAGCGCCTGCACCATGCTGCTGGACTCCGAGGTCTACAACATGCCTCTAGAAAATCAGGTCGGTGCCTGTCGGGGGGTGCAGAAGTGTCTCGGAGGCGCTGTGGGAGACTGTTTTCTGGAGGGAGAGCGGGATGCAGGCAGGAGTTCCTGACGCTCTCCCTGCTCGGGTGCCTGTCGCCCACGGCGGCACGCAGATGCAGGCCAGGAGGGCTCCCCAGCACGCGTCCAGGTGCCTGATCTGACTCAGTTTCTGCTGTCGCACGTTCTGCGATACCCCACGTGCGTGCCGGGGAAGGAAACGCGTCTGGGAACACGGGGATACAGGGAACATCGTGTCTCTTCAGGAGCAGAGATGACTCGCGTTTATCAGCGAGTGTCAGGACCATCTGCCCGCCTTGGTCAGGATCCTCTGCACGGTGAAAGGTTCCTTTTACTGCGCTCCGGGATGTCCTTTCCTGCTGAAGGAAGGGGAGAGAGCCGTTAAATTGATTTGTGTCTGAATGGCAGCTTTGAAAGAGCCAGACTCTGTCTCTCAGCCCACATGAAGTGATCGTTTCTTCCTTCGGTTTCACGTCCTGTGCCGGAGAAGGGGGAATCGCGTCCGGTCTCTGCAGCCGGCGGCCGTGCAGCTGCGGTGGTGCTGAGCCATCCCGCCAGCACCCTCTGCAGCCCGCGCGCCGCAGCTGCCGCCGGCCTGGCTGCTCGGGGACGTGGCTGCTGCATTGCAGGAGGGATCCTGGGCAGTGACGGGATCCCGGAATTTAACGACCTGGCGTCTTGATCCCAGAGCCTTGATTTATCCCCGGCGTTTCCCAGCCAAATGTCTGTGCTCGTACAGCAGCGACGTTACAATCTTGGGCGTCAGCTGAAGGAGGTGGGGTGCTGTGATGGGCTGGCACCCACAGATTCTCTGCAAAGCAAGGAAAAATGGGGAGTGCGCGCACGCACGCGTGTGCGTGTGTGTGTGAGGCTGAAGGCTCTGGCAGAGCGCTCTGTTCTCCCTCCCTGCGGGCACCTCCCGTGTTTCTGGTGAGTAGGTGCCCCAGGAGGGGTTTGGACATGGCCTGGTAGACCTGTAACTGCTGGAAGGTTAAAAAAAACCAAAACCAACAACTGCCATGTAATTCCCTTTTGCTGTCTGTGCTTAGGGAGACGAAAACAAATCGGTCAGAGACCGTTTCAACGCGCGACAGTTCATTTCCTGGTTGCAAGACGTGGATGACAAGTACGACCGGATGAAGGTGAGAGGCGCGGGAGCCCCGGCGCTGCGGGCTGCGGCGCGTGGGCAGCAGCGGGTCCTGCTGCTCTGCCTCCTGCTTTCCCCGAGAGGGCTCCTGGCCTGGGAGCTGCCTTTGTGGTTTCCAAAAACCTGAGGTGGTCTGGTCAGTGTTACGCGATGGGGGACGCTTCCGTGCGCAGCACGGCGAAGAGGTGGGCGCCGCTGCGGGACCAGGGAAGCGCGGTTGTCTCTCCTGGTTTTGAAAAGGGGGAAGGGAGACGCGTTCTGCTCCAGGTTGCCTGGCTGGCTGTTCCTCTGCTTCGTGCCATATGGGCTGGAGCTGTCTCGGTCAGTTCAACCCTCAAGGGCTGCTCTTTGCCAGCAACACGTGCTGCAGCGAGCGCAAAACCTATGGAGAACTTGAAGGTGGCAGGAGCCCCTGCGGTGACTGCGGAGGGCTCTGCAGAGCCCTGGGTGGCAGGCTGGCACGGTAGGGAGCAGGGACGGTTGTGCTTTCAGCTGGTGACACGAAGGGACTTGGCAGCTCCCACAAAGGGAGCAGGGCTCCGCTCTGGGCCAGCCCAGGGTCACTGTTGGGGCAGATGGGCGCTGTCACCAGCGCGGTCGATGCTCTTGAGTGCTTAGGAGCCTCTGAAAGCTGCCCCACGAGGCCCTTTTGGGTTTGCCCCTGCTGGAACTGGGCTCAGCAGACGTCCCAAGTCCAGCTTTCCCTCCCGCCGGACTGCCTGTGGCGTCCCGTGCTCCGTTTGCTGCTCTGCCCGCTGCGATGGCTGCAGGACCCCTGCCTTTGCCGGGTGGGACGGGCAGCAGGAGCCTTTCCCATTTTTCCCACTCACCCTTCACCTCTGTTTGTTCATTTTTCCTTTTCCCCGATCCAGACATGCCTGCTCATGCGACAGCAACACGAAGCTGCTGCCTTGAACGCGGTGCAGAGGATGGAGTGGCAGCTGAAGGTGCAGGAGCTGGACCCCGCGGGGCACAAGTCCCTCTGCGTGAACGAGGTGCCCTCGTTCTACGTGCCAATGGTCGACGTGAACGATGACTTTGTGCTCTTGCCGGCATGACAGTTCAAAACCAGGAGACATCACTGAAAACTGGCAAGGACGGGAGCCCTCCGAGGTCGGGCGGTCGAGCTCACATTCACCCTTACCGCTTGCTGATGAATCCCTGGTCAGAGGAGGAGGAAGCAGCTATCGGCAGAAAACAAAACAATAAGAAAAATAATTGCACTTTCTTCACAACGCGTCCCTCGCTTCCGGACTGACGGCAGCTCCGCCGGGCAGCGGGCCGGGGCGCATCTCCTTTCCAACCGGCTGCTGCGGCAGGGAGGCAGCCGGTCTGCGCGGGCAGCGAGCACTCACCGGCCAAGAGACTGGCAGAGGCGCGGAGGGAGGAGGCCGAGGACAGCGTGCGCGTGTTGCGGAAGCTGCTGAGCGGGGCCAGCAACCACGTGACTCATGTACTTGTGAACACCGTGATTTCCAGCTCTGTTTTCCACCGGTCGCGGATCTCCTCGCGGAGAAGCTGCAGTTAGGAAACCATGGGGGGAGGGGGGGTGTTTGAGTTTCTCGTTCCATCCTGGGTATGTCTGAAAAAAAAAACAAAAACAAAAAAAAACAAAAACAAAAAACAATTAGAAATAAAAAGACAGCGTCCAAGTTGGGCAGCGGCGGCTCTGAAGGTGTGGACGGCTCCGGGGTGCGCCCGCGGCGCCCCGCAGCAGCCGCTCGCCACCCTTGCGGAAGAGCGGAGGAGCCGCCTGCGCAGCGTGCGCCGGGGCGGCACGGCCGGCGGCGGGCGGGGAAATGGTGACGCAGAGAAAGGACTTTGCCAACTGTGTTTTTAATGGAGTAAAATCCATGTGGTTTATATATTTTTTCCTTTAATCTTGGGCATTTCGTTTCTCTTTCTGAGAACATAACTTGAAAACACTACAGAGCCAATACTCATATAAAGAAAAATTGTATCCCATAAATGCTGTACAGTTTTTATATACATTAACAATGTACTTTTGCTGCCTTCTAGATAATTTATTTTGCAACACATTACTGCACAGTTGTAAATAACTTATGTACTGTAACATCACTTTCAGTTATGTGTAAAGAAATAAATAAATTAATTAAAATTATCTTTGTATGTATAGTTCACCCCAGGCAGCGCTTTCCCTGGCAAGGAAAAACCCCGGGCCGAGGCGTGCAGCGTCGCTTGGAAGCCCCTCTGACGCGCTCAGGTACGCACAGGTAGTCCGACCCGCGGTCCGCGGTGCGGAGATCTCCGGATGCTGACCTCATTTTTAACACCGCGTCGGTTTTCTCCTCTTTCCCCTCCCTTCTGCATTTGGTGGAATCAGAAACCCCGCGGCGGTGCCGGGGCGGGCGCCTGCCGGGCTCCCAGGGTGCTGCACCAGCTGCCGCCGCGCTCCCGGCCGCCTCCTTTCCCTTCTTTCCTTCTTTTGAACGTTAAACGCGGGAATCGGTTGTGTGGAATGGCTGCCCCGTTGGCTGGATTCACCCTTGTTGGTGGGTGCTGGATGCGCTGGTGCAGACGGTGCCGCGTGGGACGCGGTGCTGCCGGCTGCGCCTGGCCGGGGGCAGCCCCACCACGCACCCTCTGCGTTCGCTCCGTGTGCCGGCACCGCGGCCTCGTCCACGGGATTACGTTGGGCGTGCGGCTCTCGGCGGAGCTGTAACCCAGCCCCGGTGTCACGCGGTTGGCAAAGTCAATCCTTGAGCGTTGGTGCTGCGTTTTCTGTTCGGTTTTGCCGGGTGCACGTGCTGGTTGTATGTCTCAGCTGTTGCTTTTGGCAGCAGGGAGGTTTTAAATGCGATTTGGCTCCTCTTCCTCTGCTGGTGCAGCTCGGCGGGGGGCACCGGCAGGGACCCTCTGAATTCACCACCGCTTTCCAGCCCCCTTTGCCTCTTCCGGCAGCGCCGGCTCTTGCTCGGCCCGGGCAGCCCCGCGCGTGCGACGCTCTGCAGCCGAGCTCGTGGTGGAGCCCGGCTAGCGCAGGCTCACGCCGCTGGCATGGGGGCGGCCGTGCGGGTCTCCGGTGGGAGAGCACCCGCCACGCCAGGACGCCTCCGCACCCGGCTCGCACCTCGCTGCCGCCGGCTTCGCAGCCGGTTGAGGAATTTGCCGAGGTCCTTGGGCTGGGGAGCTCAAGGGTTTCACTCCACGGCATCACAGGGGCTTCGTAAAAGCTGGGGGGGCCCTGCCGTGGCACCGCAGCCAGACCAGCACGGAGAGGCCTTTAACGAGTCGTGCAGAGCGAGAAACGTCCCGTACCCCGGGAGGGGCAGGAGCCCCCGGGGTGAGTTTTCCTCCCCATCACGGGCGCAGGTCT
>JAAGAY010134311.1:0-16820 GCA_011801015.1 Ardeotis arabs
AACACCAGCCTTATCTTTGTTTTGCTCTCTTTGTTGATAGATGTAACCTCAATACTGTTGCCATGGCTACAGTAACAGTAGCTGAGAAGATTTTGTTTGTTGTAAACAAACCGAGCTGTACAGGCGCAGATCCTAGTGGAGCGTTTCCAGTCCCCTGCCTTATATTATGCTGATTAACACTGCCATCTCCCTCCTGCAACCTATTCCTTACTTTAATTAGCATTAATTTAAGCTGTATCGAGGAGTGTTTCCCCTTTTGTGCAATTACACCCCCTTTCTGACAGCTTTTTTCCCTATAGCAACAGCCATAGGTTAGGACTGCAGCCCTGCTGAGAGCATCCTCACAGCAAAGCCCTGCTGGTGCCAACAATTAATCTAGATATACATACTAGCATAATGGCAAAAAATTTGCTTTAATTTACTTCCTACATTCTCACCTCCAGGGGCAACTGAACTTGTTGTGATGTAGGAGGCATGGTGATCTGAAAATGTGTTACTAATTCTGAAGCTTATTTAGCTTCAAGCCAATTTTTCAAAATTAAGGGCCAAATTCAGCCCCTCGTATAAGGAGATGCAATTCCTCTGTGTTGTGGTTTTGTTTAGTGAGGGGGGCCTAAGGTGGTAGCTTCTGCAGGAAACTGCTAGAAGTCGCTCCCCTTTGTTCAGTGGACTCGGCCGGGCCTAGGGTGGACCCGCTGCTGGCCAAGGCTGAGCCAATTGGTAGCAGAATGTTCTGTGATAACACCTCTGCGATAACGTACTTAAGAAGGGGAAAACAGAAAAAAAAAGAAGAAGAGAAGATGTGAAGAAGCTGAGCGGGGGCAGAGGCGCAGAGGGGGAGGCGCAGGCCTCATGGGCCTTGCAGGCCTCACCCTCTGGCCTCTCGCCAGGTGGCCGACTGGGCCCAACTCAGCCTGGCCTGGCTGCAAGAAGTGGAGAGGAGATGAGATGGGTGATGTGAAAAGATCCTGAGAGGCATCTGACAGCCTGTTGTGAAGAACGAACTTTTCTTGTGAGAGAAACAGCTGCAGACGCCAAGGTCAGTGAAGAAGGAGGGGGAGGAGTAATGCGGCTCCTGGCCAAGATTCCCCTGCAGCCTGTGGTGATGACCATGGTGGAGCGGGTTGTCCCCCTGCAGCCCATGGAGGTCCACAGAGGAGCAGAGATCTACCTGGAGACCATGAAGGACCCCACACCGGGGGAGGTGGATGCCTGAAGGAGGCTGTGGCCCGTGGAGGGCCCGCTGGGGCAGCCGTTCTGGAGGGACTGCACCCCGTGGAAGAGATGACCTACGCTGGAGCAGTTTCGTGAAGGACTGTGGCCCATGGGTGGGACCCCACACTGGAGCAGGGGAGGAATGTGAGTTTTTCCCCCGACTATGAAGCAGCGGTGTAAAACGTGTGATGAACTGACTGCAACCCCCATTCCCTCTTCCCCCCGTGCCGCTCGGGGCGGGGGGAAGGTAGTAGAGATAATGTTAAGCCTGAGAAGAGGGAGGGGTGGGGGGAGGTTATCTTGTTTTCTGTCTCATTATCCTGCTAGTTTTTGTAATAAATGAATAGTTTTCCCCAAGTCATCTCTGGTTTTGCCCATAACGGTAACTTTAAAGGATTTCTCCCTGTCCTTATCTCAAACCTCGAGCCGTTTTTCCTTATATCATCTCCCCCTGTTCTCTCGGAGGGTGGGGGGAGTGAGAGAGAGACTGCACAGTCTGGTCCCGATCCGGGCTGAACTACGACACCATGTCACCCCCCCAAGCTGTTCAAAGTGTAAATACAGAACTTACCCATCATTTGTGTTATTGTACTTTCAAACTCAGCAACTATTTTTCTAAAAAAAAACAAAAAAAACCCATTGAGTGTAAGTTAGAAAAAGCAGCTGGAGTAAATAAGTAGATACAGGAATCAAGACAGATTCATACCCCATTTCCTTGTATTCCATATGAAGCTTATCATACTTCTTTTTCCATTCCTGAGTCTCAAACTGTTTCTCTTGAACCTTTGAGAGAAAAAGTAAGCCTTTATTCTTGCATAGGAAGAGATACAAGAGTCAACACTCAGAACAGTCTGAAGGGCAGCTTAGGTAGACTTACAACTTGATATGGAGATAAGTACGTTGTAACTCCTTAACATTCAAAATGAATTTCATTACAAATTTGAGTCAAATAAGATGCAGATTGATATGTAGATTTCATGTAACTGGTAACATTGAGTTGGAATCATGTATCTCCCAAATGGCAGTATCAGAGCCAACTCAGCTAATCTCTTGGCTGCTCCAATTCCTCCTATATGTAGATCTTCGTTCCTTGGCCAGTAATATTCTCTCAACTGATATGTATGTCCCTTTTATTTACAAGGCAGAAAAAATAAGCCACACAAGTCTGCTAATCTTAATACAGGAAAGAGCAAATACCAGAAGAATATTCTAGTCAAGATCAAATTGCTGTTTGGAGTCATTTGTATTCAATACTCAATCCTCCCCCTACCGCGTTTCCCAGTGTAAACACACCTCAGTTAATTTAAGAATAACTACACATATTTCACATCCACAGGGCTCACAGTAACAATATTAAGTATAAGCACTCTTTGCTAAGTGATTTCTGCAAACTCCATGAACTTAATTTTGTCACTGAGTTTCTATTAAGAACTAGAAAACTGGTAGTTGACTGCAGTGTGGGAGAACTTCAATGACAACAGAGGCCCAAAATATATAAAACAACCTGGAATTTTAACATGAAAAGGGGATAGCACATGATTACTGCTGAGTTCCCCTCAAACTTGCAGTACACTGTAGTACATTTTTTTATTTATTTTAGAGTAAACTCATTTTAAATGTATTGTAATATTTCAGATGACAGGAAGTGAGGCACAAGTGAAAAAATAATGTATCAAAAGAGAGAATTAACAACAGTTAGGCTAGAAATAAATGTTACAAAAGCAAAAATGGAGATGGAAATTAAAATGGAATCCAATTAAAAAAAATTTTCATTTGCAAAGTCAACAGAAATGCTTTGGTAGACCTAAAAAACCATGCTTTCATGAAATGCTCTATCTGTCCAGAAGGAACACAGGTTTGTTTTTTCCCTCTCCTCTCACTCTTGAGTTGTTTCACCAAAAAAGTAAATCTTTAGTCTGTCTTCCTTTCAGGTTAATATAGTAATTCCAAGCATTTTTATTTACATGATACACAGCTAGAGTCATCCAGTCACACCTGTCTTGCTACAGCTATGTCTACATGTTTAAAATAGTTGTTTGAAACAAGAGATTAGAGCACCAATTTTAAGATATTACAAGCTTTACCCCCTGTTATTATATAAATTCTACATTTTAGATCAATGCACTGTCAAAGTACATTTAGATCAGTGTACTGTCAGTCACACTTGTTTACCTGGACTAGACAATAGGCTGGGTAAAAGCGTCCTCCTAAATGACAGAAAGCAAGACTTACTCCTAGAAAAGCTAGTATCTTTGTACTCTAGAGGAAAAGAGTAACTTCAGCAGCAAATAATCACAGGTCATCTTCGTTCTGTGTCCTTAGTGTCACTCACTGCCTGCAGTATAGCCAGTCAGGAATTCCGAATGCTCCCTTTTCTCATTAAATTAATTTTGAAGTGACACAATTAGCTTCAGGGACATTTATGCTTAAGTACTCCTCTTAACATTATTTAGTATTTGTAAGCTTACATAGCCCAGAAGCCATAATTGAATCAAGTACTTAGATTTTTGAGGTGAGTGGATACATAACTCTTCTTGCATCAGTAAGAAGATGGGGATTCAAAAGCAATTTCTGGAGTGATACAATTACAGAATATGCTTGAAGTCCCACCAACTATTTCTTCTCTCCTCCAGAGCGAGCCTCCAGATCTCACTTATTTTTTCAGTTGAACATACTGTTGTGCCTCCTGTGTTAGCTTTATTTAGCGAGTGGGGGGGCTACAGTTGCAGCTTCTGTAAGAAGCTGATAGAAGTTGTTTCCTCTTTGTCCAGTGGAGACTTCTTGGATGTAAGAAATGGAGAGATGTGAAGAGAATCTGAGAGGCATCTGCCTGAGCTGATTATAAAGAATTTTTTGTGAGAGAAACAGCTGCAGACACCAAGGTCAGTGAAGAAGGAGGGGGAGGAGTAATGCAGCTCCTGGCCAAGATTCCCCTGCAGCCTGTGGTGATGACCATGGTGAGGCAGGCTGTCCCCCTGCAGCCCATGGAGGCCCATGGAGGAGCAGAGATCCACCTGCAGTCCACAGAGGACCCCACATCTGGGCAGGCAGATGCCTGAAGGTGGCTGTGGCCCATGGAGTGCCTGTGCTGGGGCAGCCATTCCTGAGGGACTGCACCCCACAGAAAAGATGACCCACGCTGGAGCAGTTCACATGGAACAGACCCCACGCTGGAGCAGGGGAGGAATATGAGGAGTTCTTCCCCCAGCGAGGAAGGAGCAGGGTAAAGCAATGTGCAATGTACTGACCTTAATTCCCATTCCCTCCTCCCCCATGCCGCTCAGAGGGGAAGGAGGTAGAGATAATGTTAAGCCTGGGGGGGGGCGGGGGAGAAGTTATTTGTTCTCTTTCTTATTATCCTGCTTTGATTTTAATAATAAACAAATACTTTTCCCCAAGTTTAGTCTGTTTTGCCCATAATGGTAACTAAGAACCTCTCCCTGTCTTTATCTCAAGCCTTTTTCTTATATTATCTCTCCCTGTTCTCTCAGAAGGTGAGAGGAGTGAGAGACTGTGTAGCCCCAAGCGGGGCTAAACTACAACAGCCTCCTCATTCCTCAAAAAAAAAAAAAAAAAAAAATGATCACTGCATTGAATTGCCATTATTGTTGTATCTTGTTCTAAGTAAATTGTATTAGAAGTCACCACTCCATCCCATTGGCAAGAACAGGTATTTCCTGCCTAGTTTAATAAAGAATATTCAGGTCACTGATATTAAGCCTAACCATTCTATCTGATAACAGATGCTTTTTATTACTGATCAGTTCTAAGGTAGAACCTGACTAACAGTGAAGTTTACCATATTTCCTTAGATATTAGCTCTGACAAGTTCTATACCTACTGCTCTTACCAAGTCCATGGAAAGTTTTTCAGAATGAGATGCTTACGTTAAGTACGATGAAAAGAATTACCAAGTACAGAAATTTATACCAGACAATCTAAACAAAATGGACTTTCAAGGCTATGCAAAGCGCTGCTTTGGAAGGGTCACCATACCTCTCTCTTAACCAGTTCAACAGCTGCATCCATGTCTTTTTGGCTATATTTTAGCACATCTATAATAGCATCCACTTCAGTGTTTGTGGAAGCAGCAAAAGGGAGTGGAGGAACATCACCACCGCTCATGGAGTCTGGAATTAGGGGAGCTGTGTCCTGGGAGGAGAAAAAAGGTAGAGTTTCAACAGATTCCTATTTTCATGCCACTGATTAGATGTATGCAGATTATTCAATGCTAAGTCAACATATTTCACTTAAGCATCCAGAATATCTCCATAACTGTTACTGTAACTTTCTTACTTCATAGATATCTTTCATAACTATGTAGTTATCTTTAAGGTGTAACAGAAACTGCTATCCACCAATTACAGCTATCAGAAACACCACAGATGACACCACGCTATCCCCACCAGTAAAAACAGCACCATTTCAGGACAAACCGTTGTGTGCAGATCTCTTCATAAAAGGCTGTTCTTAGACTGCAGAGCATCAAGTTTAATCAAACAAGTGCTTTTCACCCTAGCAGTGCAATTAAAATACAAGCTTGTCTTATTTTTGTGGCTTCAGTTGCATGAAAGAGATTGCTTTAATCAAGCACTCTTAAAACCAGCTCAAATTCTCCTAGGCTGTGTGCAATGCCATCAGTTTCCACTAAAAAGACTTAATACTTAAGAAAACGAAGTCCATCAAAAAGTTCAACTTTGATATCAGTGAGCATCCAATCTGGTCTTTAAGACGTTAAAATAAGCATTAAGTACTCTGCAATCCTTAGAACGTCTGCATAAATCTTAAGTCCAGAACCTAGCCAATCCCCTTCCCAAAGTATCAACATGAAACCTGATACCATTCCGGACACCCTTACAGGAGTTGTAAATGTTCCCAGAAGATCTAGTCCTTTTGGTTTTTCTTCTTTTTGAAGACTCACTGCAGGCTTTTCAGCTTCCTCAAGCAATTTACTTAACTCAGCAACAGGACTAAAAATGAACAAATACACACTATTATATTCAAGCTCTGCCTGTCTTGGTAAAGCTACGTACTACAGCCTAGACTAAGTCAATACCTACCCAGGCTGAAGCGGAGCTGTCATGATATTCATATTTGTTCCAGTAGTACCAGAAACTGGTTTTCTTGGACTGTCTCTCAACAGAGGGTCAAACTTCAAATACAGCGACTGTTTCCTCAAGGCAGACTCTTTGAACTGAGGGGAAGAGGCATAAATTGGCAGATATGCTGCTTCATAGCTTAACACACACATCCCACACACGTACATAAATAATTCTCTAGAGAGAGGGTGAGCCTGTTCCTCAGTGGCCAGAGCATTGTTCTCAGGAGAAAAATTACGTAAGAGAACTCAGTGCCCACACGCTTAAGTCCTTATGTAATGACAAGTGAACTCAATCTGTTCAGACAGAACCAAAAGGGCAAATTTATGAACTATTCAAAACCAGCAGAAGACACTGAAAGGGGAGGATAGTACTGCAAGTTGAACGAGCAGTGCATGCCCTTCTCTGTCTTTCCTTACACAAAGGACAAACACAGCACAATCAAAAAACAACTTCAATTCAGAGTTGCTACTACTCTGGACCAAAGTAGGAGAAAGAATAACTAAGCTGGACTGATTAAAACATGACGTGCCCAATTTAGAGACAGATTTCCTGGAACTGCCCGTAAAACAAAAGAGCTTAGAAAAAAATATTCTCAACACAATGAACATGCACTTCTAAAGCATTATGTTCTTGCAGTTTTGGCAAGCAGAGGTGAAATGTCACCCATCTCTGCTTCACCACTATTAAAGAAAAATAGCACCTTTGCTAACTGAAAGCATAAGACCACTGATCTTTAGCAGAATGGCTTATAATTACATTTTCTTCCACCACCAACCCCTGCCCAGCCTTGTAGACACATTCCTTTGGAATACAACCTATATTTCTGTAGGCAAGTTCAAATTTAAGTTATTTCATGAAAACATTTAAGGCTTGACAGTTTCATTTTCCTTTCCTCTCCCCTCTGCCAGGGTGGAAAAAAAAACATTTCAATGTTATACTTACTGATGAAGTCCCAAATTGTTCCAGATAATCTATTTCTATGCCCATTCCTAAAACTGGAAAAGAAGGAAATGATACAGTGAAGATGCAATATTGTCATACTGTCTTACAGTAAAGCACCCACAGACAGAAACAAATATGTATGTGGATAAAGCAAACAAATCCCTGCTCCCATCTCATGAGCTCCAGTTTTTCATCTGCTGAAAATATTGTATTTCTACCTGGACTGGAAAAAATAAAATAGTTTTTTTAAACCACACAAAGATTTCTAAGCTAAATGAACTTAGAGCTTCCATTTGTCCCCACATACCTATAAGAATATGTAGAATTTGACACAGTTAAAGTGTCAAGCACACTCAGATATTCTACTTTTTTTATACAATGCCCCACAAAACAAAGATTGGCAATCTCACCATTAAAATTAGCACACAGCTCAGATTTAACAATTAAATTATAGCCATTTCTCAATACCTTAATACTCAAGTGGAACTGATGTAAGTGACAGACTGCACTGCAGTCAAGATATTTGATCATCCTTCCACACTGTCCCTGCAAGGAATAACCCTTCCAGGTGGTTAAGTCACAGTTACGTGTTAAGTTTTCAAGACAGGCATGCAAGTACAGAAAGACCATCCACACCGCAACATGAAATCAGCATTCAAGTAGTGCTAAGGCCTGCAACAATCTACAGTTGCATAGCTCTACTGCTCTCAATTTAGGAAGTCCTTCACACTGGAAGTTATTTTAAGTGAGCATTTTTTCAGCACAGAAAGCTGCCACTGAAACTCTAAAAAGATTGTTTCTGTACCAGTCTAAATATCATCCTTCCAGGCAGTTGAATGCTAATAATCAGCTTTTTTGAATTTAGCTTAATCCAGAGAAAGTTAGAAATATGCTTAGTTACTGCTAGTCATTGTAGGTTTTACAGTCCTTTCAGAAGGGCAAAGTGAGAGAAAGAAAAACTAGAATCAATGTCAAAACTGAAGTAGAGATATATACACAGAGGTTATTGTAACAATATCTTTTCAGTCTGTTCTAAAGAAATATCACTACCTTCTGATGACGGTCTGAAGAGCTCTTCAGGTTCAGTGCTAGCTGCCTCCTCATCTGCTGTTATGTCAGTTCTGTGGGAACTAGATTTAATTTCTTCTGCAGACATTGACTTTTTTCCACTGTCAGCGGAAAACAAGTTATCTTGAGAAGTGACATTAACTGGAGACACTTTAGATGGGCTCATTTCCTTCTCCTGATTAAAAAAACCAGTCCTTTTTACTGTTAAAATAATTATTTAAATGCAATGAAAATCACAATAATGATCAAATTGTTTTGTCATAAACTAGCTGGGCAGACAGCATAATAAACGAAGAGTTCACAGGCATAGAAACTAAACTACCAACAAGTACAGCTCATATTATACAGGAGTCACTTTAAAGTCCACACCCTTATGTTTGTCCTTATATGTGACTCTTGATCAAAAAAAGATACTAAATACCAAGGTACCAATTTGAAGGTAACATCAGAGACAGCCAAAAGACAAGTCTGCACAGTTGATATTCACTCCAGAGTTGCTGAAGATGCACAAAAATACTAGCTCTCAGCCAAAATATCAAACATGGGTTTGACAAGGTTAAATCAAAGAACTCTGTTTCATGGAACAACTTGGTAAGAACCGGCTATCTTTCCTATACCTTACCATGGCTATCTCTCCTGGAAGTTTAGCTCCTGCTTCAACTCCTGGCTTGTCTTCTACCACACTCTGTTTGCTGTCTTCCCTAAACAAGGAAAAAAAAAAAAAAAATCAAAATCTAAGTCATAAAGACAGTTCTGAATTCTGTATTACCAGATATAATGAAGCACTGGACAAAGTAAGCCTCTTAAGAGTTTCTATTGCCACAGTACAGGAAGCTTCAAGGAGGGTAGGGATGTAAAAATCACTGTCTTGCCTGGTGACAACTTTAATGACAGAAAGCTCTCCCTCCATCAGAAGTTGTGTTATCTGGGAAGCAGAAAGTCACAGCGGCATCACTTATTACTGTTTACTTAACACTGTTCTCTTATTTCCATTTTAGCTCATTATTATTTTAAAGATATGCTTTCTGTTTAATTAATTCTTAAGCAGAATTAGAGGCAGCCTGCTACTCTTTCCGAAGTAATGCAGTGATTATTGGTGTAAGGCACAGAACTTCATTAGAGAAGTCCAATACTTTCAATACTGCTGACAGCACAAATTTAACATTTCACCTTGGTAAACAGTAGCTGATCACATTACACACAGAGTAGGAGAACAAACTGTCAAATGAACATCTTGTGCCAGTCTAGTTCTGGCAAGCATCTGGCTATCTATAGTAACACCGACACTTTAATAGCTACTTTTTTGGAAGGACAACACAACATTTCTTATTCTCAAATATAAAGTTTTACATGGTGGCAAAAAAATGCAAGTTTAGTGACAGGCCTTTTTATTGGAGATAGCATTCCGATACCAAGAATATGCAAGGAAGAAACAGCACCTCAGAGCTCAGCCAGGACATTAAGCACAGAACAGAAATGCCTAGTGCCTTCACATGCTGCACGTGCAACGCTGCTGCCTACTTACCTGTTTCCTGAAAGACAGCAGCAGTCACTCAATTCTCCGCATCCTACTCTAATCTTGGAGGAGCGGGGAAAGAGCCACTCGATCAAGCTACTCTTCCCATATAAATCTGTTGCCTCCCATTCCTCTAGATATAAGCATACCTTTTGCCCAGAGCTAGCCATCTCGGGATGGTTTCCTCAAGGAGATCTTTTTCTATTGCAACATATTGTGTTAAAGGTTACAACATGCAACAGACTCGGCCAGCCTTGGAGGGAGGCAGTCAAGGAGGCAGGAATCAGCTCCTTAGAGATACCAATTAACTATCTTTTGCTCACATGAATTCAAGGTGCTTCTACATTCAGCTACAGATTTACTTACCGACTTTCGGGTTCTCTTTTCTCAAGGGTTTCACAGGTACTTGGTCTGTTACCCTGCTCCACTAGAAGAGGCTCCCTTCTTGAGGACATGCTATCCTGTTTCTCCTGCAGGTGAACTTTCTGAGGGCTGGGTTCAGAACACTTGGGTGAGCTGGAAACTTTAGAGCCTCCTCCAAACGGATTAAAGTTTGGATCATCAAGTTTGTCCCAGTCAAACTTATAAGATGCTTTGGGAACAGGGATTTCATCTTCCACGTTACTTTTATTTTGTACTTCAGTATTCTCTGTTTTCATTTTGGTAATAGGATTTTTTTTTGAAGGTGGCTTAATTCCAGGTCTTTTACCTAGTTTCTTAGGAGGTGGCTTTCTAGCAGTGGTATTATCAAAGTCAAATTCCAGTTTTACTGGTCCAGCCTTGGTGACATCAGGCTTTTCTGTAGGTTCCCCTTTGGAGACAGACAGCTCTTCCACAGGCTTTGACTCTTCTACAGAGGCTTTTGCTGCTACTGAAATATTCTGAAGCTTTGATTCTCCAGTTTTAGAAGAACTACTTACATCAGAACTCCCGAGACCTAAGTCACCAGATAACTCTACAGGAGGCGTAAGTACTTCTGCTGATCCCACTGAGTTACCAGTTTGGCTCACATCTATGGAAGCAGACTTCACATCCTGCACAGAGTCACTGATTGCTTGCTTAGGGGGCAGCTTGGATTTGTTAGACTCCAGCTCTCTCAATATAGATTCTTTTCCAGAGAAAAGAGTCTTCTCCTCTTCACCCGAGTAC
Source organism: Ardeotis arabs (assembly GCA_011801015.1). Classification (NCBI taxonomy): domain Eukaryota; kingdom Metazoa; phylum Chordata; class Aves; order Otidiformes; family Otididae; genus Ardeotis; species Ardeotis arabs. The sequence continues at coordinate 10,993 of JAAGAY010134311.1, forward strand.
TCTATACTTGCTGTGGTTGAAGCAAAAGAAGCTGTATCATCCCGAAGAGAATCATTACTTTTTTCAGACGTTTTCTCAGGGCTGCTAGATGCTCTTACAGGAGACTTGTACAGATTTCCAGGAGAATGCTGCAACTGCGCTGAACTTTGAAAGGGATTGATGTCATTTAAGTTATCAAAATCAAGATTGTAGGAACCTCGACTCTTCACTGGCATCTCATCATCTGGGTAAGGAGCCGCACTGACCTTCTCTGGCATTTGGGTATTTATCACTGTATTATTTGCTTCAGGTTCAGTCTTTTGTTGACATGTGCTGCATTTAAAAAAAAAAAAGTCAGATCACACACACTATAGCTATTTTTTAAGAGATCATTTTAAATCATCTTTAGAAAGACATTTGCACAAGTGGCTTTATATGCTCAGAGTAATCTGATTTTTTTTCTGACATAGGCGGCTGGCTGTAAAATAATATCACAACAGCAAGAATTCAATTGCCATCTAGACAGTCAGAAGTTATGAGCTCTGGTATACATAAACTATAGGGAGATCAATCCTTTAAACTAGTCAATATTCTTAGGCCATCTGTTCTACACAGCTATGTTGCCTTATGTCAGTCATCACTGGAGACTGCCCTACTCACTGGTGCATATGGACATTTTCATGTCACTACGCAGTGAAAGATACATTGCTTAGGAGGAGTTATTCACAATAAGCAGCTCAAACACAGGCACAACTAGTAGTACATCTTCATGTAGATTCATCTACGAGTCATGACAGACTCACAACTCTAGGACCAAACTGAGTTATGATTCAGGTTCTCCCATTCTAGTAATTACTTTGTCTGGTCAATTCAGCCAATATTTTTCCCCCAAAAGTATGCACATCATTTCATCTATGAGGGCTGGCACATCAAAACAGAACCTGGACTTCAGGCACTCTAAACTCCAGCAACAGCAAATCTGAAGAGCAAAGCGGTATACAAGAAAATACTTCTCCAGTAAGAGAAGTATAAGATTCTCTAGAAGAAGAAACAGGTTAAAGAGTTTGTGTACTCACTACTGCTGGGTGTTCTACAAGTTATTGCTATCCACTTTTTTCCCCAAACTCTACTCAACTTTTGAGGCTTAGCCTCAGACTACAGAGAGTTAAGCCATTACTTCCTGGAACAGGATTTCCTCCCATTGTTTTGTCCCTTCATAAAGTTATTATTTCTATGTCCCATCCATATCTGCTATAGAACAGAACACGATTAAAACACACTCACTAGAAACACCACTTTGATAAACCTGAAAGCAAAGGCGGGAGATAAGAGTTCAGGAAGTCCTTCTCACCCGGTTTGAGTGCCTCTTCCCTGCAATAGTTCAGCCTCAGGCTTGTTCAACTACTCAGGCCCCTCCCATTCTCCTTCAGTGTTTAACCTCATAAATGCCAGTCAAGAGCGAGACACCTTCTTGAAACTTGAATTACTTGGGTGTGACTTTTGACTAGTCTCTTCAGCAACACCCAGTCCTTTAGCTTATTTGCTATAAACAGGTCCTTAGATTTTAAAAGCAGAAAGGACATGTACAGAAAAAGTAATGTTTTAGTTAGGGCATAATTGTATATCAAGACCAATTTGGTGCTAGCCCTTTTAACTCACTTGAGCCTTATACATACCAAATCTCTACTTAATCATGCAAGCAATAAGTTTGGGACATAACTCCAGTTAAGTAGTTTAAAAATTGTGGTAGCTAGCTCAGAAGTACTTTTCTAAACAGCAGCATACATGCAAGTTAACAAGTGAAGCAAATCTACATATTTAAAGAACATGTAAGTATTCCCACCTTTCTCCCTTCTCTCCTTCCCAAAAACAAAAATAGGGGTCAAATAAAGTACTGGGTAGTTAAAAACAAGCAAACTGGTGTATTTCCTTGCAGAAGACAAAAGCTAAGATCTGAGATTCTTATCACTGTGAATTACAGATGTGAGATGTTTATACAAATTTAAAAAGGGGTCAAAATAGTCAGTAACACAAATATGCATTGAAGCTTATTAAATAACACTATTATACCATCATAACAATATTTCCAGTAAAGGAGAGTTGTAAACCCCCAAAGTGGAACACCACAGACTTTGTGCTCTTCTGTAGGCAGCTACCATAAGCCACTTTGACACCCAGGCTGCTAGTATAAAGGCACACAGACTTGTTTGTACTTGGGATTGATGATATATTCACTTTGTGTTGCCAAATTTTCTTTAATCTTAATACTTATTGACTCAAGGTGTCAATTCAAGCTGACCCTTCAGAAGATTTATCTCAAGGAGAAAATCTAAAACTGTACTTAACGTATAAGAGAAGAAATTTCAAGGCTTAGCCTTAAGGATTAACTTCAGAATAGTTGTAAATGAAAACCTTACTACAGGAAGCAGCTCTGTATTCTGTGCCTAAAGTGACTCTTCTCCTAAAAAATTTATCCATATCAAGTCATTTCTATGAAGTCAGTTACTGAGGAGGCAGAAACATAACAGTATTCGATACTACAACCAAGACAAAATTTTCTTAAAAATAATGACAATTATCTTTGAAAAAGAGTTCATGCATCAGAGTCAGTATTAATTTTGGTCCTTTTGTGCATTTTACATCCTGTTATAAAAGACAAAGTTACATTTTAACTATGCAGGTTTATAATGGCGGGGGGGGGAATCAACTTGAGTCTGTCCCACATTGTAATACTACTAGCGGTGAATACATTACTTACTCAACATGGACAAGCGTAGATAAAAAATCATCTGCCAGGACTTCGCTGCAATCATCAAGTGTGAAAGTAGTCTCAAGTTTGTCAGTCATAGTAGGACTTAAGATTTTTCGAGTCTGAGGATCTCTTAGAGGAGTTTGAAAAGTTACCTTTAAGAAAGGGGGAGGGAGGGAGGAAAAAGGAAGAACATGAACACCACAATATTTTCTAACTCCAAACAGCATATGCATTCAGTAGCAGAGATCATAAAAGGCAAAAGAATGTAATCAATACAAAAATAAAAGTTTACCTTCATAGCTTTCGACAGACTTTTTGGTGGCAAGTTTTCTTTCTGGGACAGGCGTAGAATAGAAGGTCTCCCTGTAGGTTCCGGTGGTGCGAAGAAAAAGCTACAGTCTTCCACCGTCAGATCATCACTGACGTTTCCTCCGTTTTCTCCATTTTCTGCATTTAAAATCTGCAGACTCATTCTACAACATCAACACATACAACATCGCAGCATGAATGAGAGGGTGTGGTCAGCCAGATGCACTTTCAGATAATCAAATAAGTTGGAAGTCTGGCACCAGCTAGCAAATAGTAACAGCTTCAAAGGAAGTTTTAAAAGTATTGAAAATCTTCATATGAAAAGTTAGATCTCAGAAGACTAAAAGCACTGCACAGCCCCTCTGCTTTTGTTAGGGGTCTAGGAGGTTAATTGTTGATATTACACTTTGCACATTTAACATTATAACCTTGCTAATTAAGCTGCCCATTCTCCAAAGGGAGCTCTGTCATTTGCAAGTTTCTTCATTCCCAACCCCTTAAAGTCAGCAGTGACTTTAGTCATGTCTCTTGTAACAGGGCATCTAGCTAAGCAAAATTACAGCTTTTGCAAGGGGCTGATGACAATTTCATTTATTCACATGGTTTCATTACTACATTGTACATCAGCAAACAGCAAAACCAAATCCAGTTAGTTAGGTTGTGTTTAGGATCAGAGTCCTGAACAACATTATTCAGCTTTTTCCTGCTCTGTCTGAGCACGTGATGCTTTTGTAAGACATGTAGTACTTAAGAATCCTCCACAGCATAGACATTATTGGTACACAAATGTGAAAAAATGTAATTAAAAAGGTATTTCCTAAATATCGTTCTTGCATTAGACATGCACAAGCTTTAGCAGACCATATAGGCTGATCTTACTAGTATTTCAAGTGGGAAGGACTTGAAACTAAAGCTTGCATCACATCTAAGAGTAAGTATGAAAATACATCTGAAATGGAGAAAGGATACATTTCAAGTATCCCAGGCAAGCCAGCACATTAGGGGTACTTGAACTCTGCCTACCTTTTATTCCCATTGAAGCCTCCACTGTTCTTAAAAGTTTAACATTAATACTTAGTGATGCTACTGCTGTTTCTCTAAAACAGAAACAGACAAAAAAAAAAAAAAGGACCAGAACAAAGAACGCATGTTAAGCAAGATCTAGGCATAACCACTGCCTATGAAGGCTGAACCCTGAGAAGAGCAGTTAATCGGTATCATCAAGTGGAGATGTTGGCTTTCTGCAATGGATAACCTTTCCAAATGATCTCAAATGCTTGATTTGACCAAACAGCTAATCCTTCTCTTATTCCTCCATTCTCCATCATGCAGTCAAGATTAATTCTGAAAATCAGCTGAGGAAGACTCCAAATGATTGTCGTCTTTGTCACAAAGAGGTAACAAGAGCACTCTTACTGAAAATTTAAAATTATGTTTTCAACTTTATTTCCCTTATGCATTTAAATTTATGTATTTAAGTCTCTACACACATTTCATACTCTCCGCTGAACTCAGCTGCTTTGTCTGCAAGCCCAACAACAGCACTTTTAATCAGCAATGGAATGCAAACAATGGCTACAGAAGCCACGGCAAGCAAAGGATGCCTGTGTTAGCTATTTTCATTCCTTCTTTATGCTTCATTATATTCATACTTTAGCTCAAGTTATTTTACACATAAAGTATTTTTACATTAACAACTTGTAGAACTTGAAGTGAACGTCATTGCTTTCCTTCATTCCAAACTGAAACTGAGACAACAGATCAAGTGGATCTTTACAGACTGTAGCCATTTACTGTAATTACTTTAGAAACGAAGCCTAGGACATAAACAAGTTGGCAACACCTTCTAAAAGAAGCCTCATAAGCAAGGGAGGTTTGTTTGAAGACTTCCCCAGGTTTGTCATGGAGCTACTCATGCACCATGGCTAAACCAGATTCAGATCATCAAAATACCCAATAAATTGGCACTACATACACTACATTTGAGCAGCATTTTAGATATTAAATCTAAAAAAAAAAAAAAAAAATCAAATTATTTTCTAGGATTAAATCATTAAAAGCAATTCAGCATCTATTTAAAATATTTGCAAGCAAGATTTGATCTAAATTATATTTCACAAGTTCATTATCTAGTAGCTGTGATAAGGTGAAAGGGAGGCTTTATTAAAGACATCTTTTTGTTTAAATTGGTCAGTGTCCAATGCATGCAAGCAGGTAGGGTGAAAGGCACCAAGTTTTCCCCACTATGGACAGAGTTTACAAAAATGAAACTAATCCACATTTTAGAAGAATATTTATCCAGACACAAGCAGTAGTCTGTCATTCTATATTTGAGAATGAACATAAATTCAGTTATATCAGATAATTAAACCTCTGGTACCTATCACTTGTAAATTAAGGGCTTCATGGCAACGACCTGTGGTTTAATAATCACCAGGGCACAGCATCCAAAACACCAATGTGGTCTCAAACGCTGAAAAAAGCCACTGAACATGCAGGGCAAAGATGGAATGGTTCTACTTAATTATCCTTCTGAACTCCTCCAGCAGCTAAGTTTGCTCACAGACAGAGTAACTTACTATGTGCTCTGAATATTTCCATACAAACTGACACAGAGCTAACTGCTATATGTATTTTTAGTGCAAATATCTCCATTCAGAACAAATAAACACTTTTCAGGTTAATCGACTCCTTCATAATCACGACCTTCCCCTGACTACAGAAGTCACCCAACTCTCAGCAGACCATTGGAGGAAGGGGAATTCTTCGCAGCAGTTTCAGCCAAAAA
>JAAGAY010134312.1:0-19014 GCA_011801015.1 Ardeotis arabs
TTTTTTTTTTTTTTTTTTTTTTTTTTTTTTTAAAAAAAAAAACAAAATAAATAATTCCAATAACTTACTGCTACTACGCAGGTCAGCCACAGTTATGAAGCCTTCAAATCACAATCTATGCTCAATAGCTTTCTCAAACTAGCAAAATAACTGACCAAATCTGTGACTTGCATCCTGCACCTGCAGTAAAACCACAGCAGGTGAGATGCTTTGTGCTAGATTTCAAAGCAAATGCTGGCAGCAATAGGATCTGGTGAACTTGGGAAAATCCAATCCTGTCCATCCTTGCTCATCTCCTCTGCCACGTTCTCTCTGCTCCTTTCAACCCGAGTCAGTCTTTTTACGGACCCTTGTGTCCTCTTCTGATTACTGACAGTAAACCCAGACTATTCATCCAACAATATTTGTTTCTGTGCTCCCAATCTCTTTGCTTGACCAGCATCAGCTTCCTCTTAGGAGCTAAACTATTTTATACACATTTCACATCCTGATGGTTTTCTCCTTCTAATTGCTTCTCAGATCTTCCTCAGAGCAAAAAAGAAAATAAAGACCATTCATTTAGAAAGAGTCCCATGCTGGTATTGTCCCATGCCAGTATACAGACTAACAGAAAGGATTTGGATACTGCTCTGTGCAGGATCAGGACCCAATTGCCATTTACAGAGTTCTCAGAAGAAACCTGAATTACCACAAGGTAGCAGAAGTAACATCTAGAGCGCTGTGTATCATCAGAAGAGGATCTCCATGAAGGTACTATGTACACATCCAAATTCAAGACGAACCCTTCCTGAAGGTAGAATCTCAAGCATACTTCATTAAAAAGTTGAGAAAACGTTCAATGTTGACTGGGACCAGCACTTTGATGACAAACTGGCTAGCTCTGGAAATGGGGTAAGGGGAAATCTTACGTTCTATTTCTGTTTTAAGTTTCAGTGTAGGCAGTCAAGAAAGAATATACAATTAGGATCCTACATAGTATTGCCCTATTAATCAAATAATTTGTACCTTACAGAAAAGCAACACAAATTACTGCCTATACAGTTCTTTTGCACTCCTGTACAAGCCACATTCACATCCCATGAACAGTACAACATTAATAAGGAAAGGGAGAAACTATCCTAAACAAACCTACCTACTAATTGCTCCTTTTCTATAATTCAGACTATACATACACATTCTTATTACGTCATTTGAAAGAAGAGAGGTGTCTCACTTGTAAGTTATACTAGACCCGTGTGTGGCTTACAGCAATAGTTTTAAACCTGCTTCACCTGGAGAGGTTTGGCACTGAGCATGGCTGCACATACCTGTAAGTACAGGACACTGACAAATCACGCTGAATAGCTCCTGAAGGTATTTTCTACAGCTTAGGATATAGAATATCTAGAACATTCCTTTTGGTAGTGCACAAGAAAAAGCGATTAAGATTTATTAATCCTAGTAAAATCTTTTATTTAAATGTAATTTTTACTGGTGTTCCTGTGTTAGTTTTGGCTACTGTCTACTGCACACAAATATTCAGCTTACTTGGACTAAGAATCTCGGACAAAATGATGCAATGCTAAATGCCAAAACAATTATTAAAAACACAACCTAGGGCACATAAGGAATTCAAAGTCTAATTATATTAATCTGAAGTTAAAATAATTCAACAGAAACCAAAGTGCATTTTGAAGCAAATACTAATTAATATATTTCTGTTCTTTCCTACAATTAAATTTTGCCCATCACTCCAACAGCACATTGTTTAAAAATGTAAATATTCTGAATTTACTGAATTCAAGCTAATCTCCAAAAATATTTCTCCAAAGAATTAGTTGAAACAACCCCCACCAATAAAAATTAATCTTGTTTCCACGTAATTGTTTATCATTCATATAAAAGGATTTTCTAGAAAATTCATTTAATTTGAAAAAAAACTTGGAGACTACAACTGGTACAATGCTTTTTTGTCTAAAAATGCCAATTTGCACAGTTTGAAAATGTCTTTTGGTTCACAAGGTAAGACAACTGCCATTGATTGCTTACACAAACAAATACAAAGGATAGTTTGCGTACACCTTACTCTTTAAATTTGGATCCTAAACCACAACTTATACCTGTGTCTCTAGATATGCTTTTCTATCAGTTCAAACCCAAACACATTTATTCCAGTAGGAATACAAAGGACAATAGCCAAAAGACTGATGTATGCTTCTTCCAGATATTCCCAATCATTTCAGATCTCATACAGCTGTTAATTCCGAGGAATCACAATGACCTCTATCAGCTTGCAGCCAGTCACAAGTCATGTGCCTGCATTTTGTCTGACATATACTTACACAGCCTCTACTTTGAGATGTAATTTTTAACATCTGTGATCTTGTTTTTACCAAGTTTTTTTTCCTCTGTAGGAAAAGTTACCAAAACTGCACACGTAACGCATTTTATATTAGAAAGTGCACCTATTGCTTACGTTGTATGACACTGAGCCAGTACCGAAAGCAGTTTAACTGCAAGTAAACGCAGGTCCAGCTCACAGTTGCCATTCTTTAAGAAAAAGCTGGCAGGTATGGTTCGGTCTTGCCTCAGTTAACTGTTCTCAGAGCTGTTCAGCAGTGGGCAGTACAGGCTCCCATTTTCAGCAAGGGCAGTTACAACCACTGTGGGCTTACGACTATCTGCATCAATCTTTTCTGCACACATTGCCTAGTTGAGTCCTTGTACTAGGGTTGGAAAGGAGTACACAAAAGACTTGCTTTCACAGTTTTTTGAAGGCCCTCATCAGCAGCCCCTCTCAGATCACCTAGAGGTATCCATCCTCCCAAAAGCAGTCTGTAAAGCGGATCCTCAGCAGACATAAGCCCACAACTCTGAATAGGGTCTCTGATCAGAACAGAGGCAATTTGAGATGTGCTGCATTCTTTACCATTAGCTTCTTTAACGTATGACTTGTTTCAGCGTTCATCTTGACAACTCCAGCCTCCCCAGTTCAGACAATGGAGAGCTAATCGCGCAGAGTCCTGCATTTTACTCCAGTGGCTAAGGGCAGTGCCTGGAATGAAAGCGACTGAGTCCTTTATCATATCCAGCTATTAAAGCGTGCACTGGGTTTTACATGCGTTTAACCTCCCTCAGTTCCAAACAACAACTCAAAAGGTAACATCAAGTGAGTGTTTTAAGTATTTCTGGCTGAACTGTAGAACTCTTGTCAATGTTTTCATTAAAACTGGGACAGTCTTGTATATTGGGAACTTGCATGAGGAAGTGAAATTAAAAAAAACAACTTTCTATTAGAAGCTGGAAGGCTCTGGCTTAATCAGTATGTCACCTGGAAACTCAAAGTACTTACTCAAGCACTTCATGTTGTACATCCTCATACTTAATACAAAAATAATTTCTGTGCAAAAAATAACTCATCTTGCTTATTTCTCCAACAGAAGGCAAACAAACAAACAGTGTTATTGCTTAATGCCATAAATCTCAACAGTTGACAGGCAGTGATGTAAATACCAACTATACCATACCTACTCTACAATTAAACTGCTGTTTGATTGGTTTAATAACCTTGAAAGTTCACAGTATTACACACGCAAGGTGTCTCAGGGACACGGGAGGAGGACCTTACCTAAATCTACCATGAGAAGACGAGTGAGAGCAGTGTAGAACACTGTCCGGCACCTGAGGTCGCTGAGGCTGTAATTATCGCTGACACCCAAGAAAGGGAAGTGCTTGCTCTGTTGAAACATAAGCGTATGAAAATTTAAATGTTCCACTAAATTTACTATGCACAATGTTTTTTAACATAGTAAGAAAACTTACGGTGTGATTCTGAAGCATGAATTTCACGGCTTCTATTTTCACGAGCTTTTTCAGGAGACTATAAGTAGCAGACGTTAAGGAAAAAAATCAACAGCACAGCATTATGATTACATTATCAAGTTGTACAAACTTTCAAGAATTTTTAATAAGGAAAAAATCCTAACTGAAACAACAAGAAATGTACATTAAAAAAATATCTGAATTTCGTCTAGAAATGTATGTCATGGCGATATTCTTTAGAACATTGAAGACCATAATCTATTATTAATTAAAGCAATTACTTTTCATGGCATATTCTAGTCACAAAAGAGATGAATGAACTAAATGACTTTTATAATTAAACGGAGAGTTTCTGATAATAAATGGTGCTGGTTTTCCCCCAGATAGACCCATGCTATCAGCAAGTTAAAAAAAAAAGTAGTCTTGCAACTGCCTGTATTGAAGATGACTGGCACTTGGCAATGGGTCTGGCAGCACCCTAAGTAGCTCTGAAGTAATGGCCTCAAAATCAGAGGTTAACTTCCAGACCCATCAAAAATCACATTTAATCTCTTACAGTTATAACAGATAAAAATGCATCTCATACATACTAAGCTATGTTAAACACTTAACCAAAGTATTTTCAGATGTGTAAGAACTGAACAGAAATTTCTTAAGAACATAAGAAATGCTGGAGCTAAGTCCGTAACAAGGTGGTACAGCTGGGAATTTTGGATATATCTATGGATACTTCCACAGGAATACCAATTTCTTCAACTTTATAAAATACAAAGGCAACCTGATTGACTACTGCAAAGCACAATCTGAGATATCCCACTCCACAAGCTGGCTAGATCATCAAGGCCAGGTTGGATGAGGCTCTGAGCAACCTGATCTGGTTGGAGATGTCCCTGCTCCGTGCAGGGGGGTTGGACTGGATGGGCTTTAAAGGTCCCTTCCAACCCAAACTACTCTATGATTCTATTCTAAATTCAAGTCAATGACAGTCTAGATGGCAGGTAACTACAGTGGTAGAGCGTTGGGCCCAGCCACCACGCTCTGCTCTCAACGCAGGCCCCTCAGGAAGGTCTACTCCTCTGGTCCACCCATCACACTAGCAAAGCCACGCGAGTCCTGGGCGCAGCTCCTGACCCTGGTCTAGCTGGACAAGCCAGAGTGTGTTTGCACCTGCTTGTATACAAAGGCTCCCTGGGAGACACACACTAAATGACACAGAAGCAACGTATTTCCTGCACTGCATGTACTCTACAGATCACATGTTCTAGCATGACTTACTAGGCAGTTACACCTGATGAACTGTAATATTTTTCTTAAGTTTTCTTTTAAAAAGTAGAAGAAGTCATATTAAATAAAAAGTGGAGTTTGCAAAACCTACATTATAGAAACCCTTAATGTTCAGATGGTTATGGCTTGTTTCACAACTTGAATCCTTTCCTAGCTGTGTGAGTTATGAACATCTTTAATAGCGTGAGGACACAGCAATTCCCTGTCTCAGATAATTCAAACATCTGGGGTTCAGCAAAGGTGGTAATACTGCATATTCCAATAAGAGCCATGGTGGCATCTTTGTGAGCGTTCCTACAGAGGTAACCGCTGCCGTGAGGGATGTTTGCAAACAAGGATGGAGAGAATGGCCAAAGCAATGGCCTGGATTTTCTGACTCCTGCCTGTCTTTCATTTGACATAAAATTGCTGTGTGACTCTCAGCAAGTCAGTTCAATTCCACTGACTCAGTTCTGCATCTGTAAAATGGGGATATAAAAGGCTTTGTGATATGCAAGTATATTAACACACTTTTTCAGGAATGCTATAGAAAAATTCAAACCCCAGAAACATTGAAAGCATCAAATGAATGAAATTACTTATGGGCTTGTACATTCTACAATAAATATAAAACCAGACCCATTAGTTTACTGAACACCGTTGATCCCTGGCATTGATGAAGTTCCTGAAGAAACAACCAGTATGACTGCATAATTTAGACTGTACAGTAATGCCTACAGTCATGTACAAACACAGATTTTCCAAACTAATACTCATAACCCTTATTATTGTTACTATTTTTTTTTTTGAGTGCTTGCTTTATTTGCCATTCCTGTACATAATTGATTGACGCGTTCGATTACTTTTATGGGAATAAACAATTTCCCTTTTCATTTTAAATGGATTAAATTCTTTTTAAACAGTTGAAAGTGTAAGAAGAGGTTTTATAGCTGCTATTGGAAAATTTTCTAATCTAGTTTTCAGATGATGCTCCTTTGTCAATCTATAACATTTGACATACCATTATTTGGTTTTATATTGCAAAGCTGCATAGTTGGGTTTTATTTTTCCCCCTGTTGCAAGGGAGAGCCTTTCGTAACACTGAAGGCTAACAAAGACAAGAATAAAGAATTTTTGAGAGGTTACAAATACTTTACCCCAAGTTACTGTAGAAAATAACAGTGAGATTGTAGTTATTTTGCTACAAAAATATACAGTGGAAAAGTTAATTATTAGAAAGAACTAAACATGCATGAGGGAACACTATGGCTTCAAAGACATAAAGGAATGACTAACATATTCCATTATGTAAATGAATTCAAAGATATTTCACAACTGATCAGCTAGGAGGGACATAATGATTTATAATTCAAATAACTGAGCTTTGAAATCAAATTGGGCTAATATATTTCGAAATATGCAAACCTGAAATAATTGTGAAAGTAATGTAAACCATGACACCAGCTCCAATCATTTGTTGCCTTTGTTGTTAACACTACCTTATATTTTTTCTTTTTTTTCCCTGTTATATAGTACAGTTGCTGGAATTATGGTTTGCCTTTAATTCTAGAATATTATTTAGAAAAAGACTATTATATGCATAAAAAAGAAAAATAACAATTTGTAAGACTGTGTAGAAGTTGATTGACATATGGGAAAGTACTGAAATTAAATAAATTATTATTCTAACCTTTCAGGCTAGCCGCAATTTAATCTATATCAAATACGGAAAATTGATCCACTGGATCCAGCATCTTAACACCACACTGTTTCAAAGCAATATATACTTAATGCCTTTAAAAAAACCCCTAATATAATGTGAAAAGGCCAAAGTTTGCAATGCCAGAAAGTACTTATAAACTACTTGATGTGTTTGAAATAAAAAGTACTTCAGTATTATTATTAAAGAAAAACTATTGGTAGAGTTTTTTATAGGAAAAAATACCTATCTTTAAAAGCCAAAATGACCAGTGAAATTGGGTTGTACATCATTTTCTGGGAAAAAGGAAAAACAGCCGCGACAGGTGTAATTTATCATTTTTCTGATTTAATACCAAAGAAATATATTAAAATAATAAAAAGAATCCTGAAATCCTCAAAATTTGTAGTGATAAATAGCCCTCCCTGTCTTTATTGCATTATGCCTACTAACAGAAATATTGCATGGTGGATTTTGCCAGACAAGGACGATTATTTTCCAATAAAAAGTTGCATATTAAATTCCAGCACAAAAGTGGGTGTCTAATACTTTTGAAATCTTTTACGGTTTGCCAGGGAACACAATTTTAAACTTAACTAATACAACATCACGGTGAAGTGAACCAGCGTTAAAGCAGTCTTTGCAGAACCCCACCCATCTAAGCAGAAAAGCTCCTGTTCTCTGAATTTTTCTTTGAAGTTTTTCCATTGGAAAGGAATTGAATAAATTTTTGGTATTTATGTTTTTTGTTAATCTCTCTTTTTACTAGCCTTTAAACATTTCACGTTGATGTTTAAGGTGTGTATTTATGAAGGCAGTGCTGCTTTACATCCTGACTACGCACAGGGGTCGGAAACTGCTCCTGCAACAGTTAGCAAGTTTCTGCAAAGAAAAAAACCCCACAATTTCATCACAATTCTACTCTTCAGGAGAACTTAGGTTATTAAATATCTACTTTTTCATCCTTTCTAGGTCCTGATACTATTATATGTACTGCAGAAGCAGAAACTCATTTATTGCAAATATAGTTTGAGTAATTCAAAAATGAAAACTATCCAGCCATTTCAGCCTTGGAAAAGTAGGATTTGCACCAGTGGTTGATACTGACACTCATTTTTGAGAGCCACCATGTGAATTCGTGCCTTTGAAAGCCTCCAGAGGACAATGTGAAATGCTAGATGCTTGCTGGCTTTAGCAGCACTACAAGGCTGATTATTTCAGCAAGCATACTTATATAAATAAGCGAGTAAGCACTTTAAATTAGGTGCACCATGTTAAATTTCTTGGTTATACTGAAAGTGTTTTGAACCTTACTGAAGCAGTAAGTATATAGTATAAGAGGAGAAAGCTCATTAGTCTCTTCATAAATCTTATTAACGCAATAAATATCTCCCCTTCTGTTTTTGTCAAATTCCTTAGCAATGTCTCACCTTCAAGTCCTTTCCAGTCCTACTTCTGTGATACCATGAGAACATAAACACATACATATTTAAAATATCAAGTTAGCTGCTTAACGGTATTTCAAGTAAACATACAGAAGTACACATTGTATGATTTTCATTAAACAAAATTAACTTATGGAATGCGGAAACCCACACTCATCCTTCAACCCAAGGAAATATATTAAAATTCTTCTTATATGATTAGAGTTCTATGGAGAAATAAAATTATACCAATTGTCATATTCCAGGTGCCTTCTCCACTGGCTTGTCTAACAATCTCCTCTAGAAAATTACCGAAAAGTTATTTTTATTTTAAAATAGCAAAGGATTTCAATATTGAATGTTTTCATAAGCTCTGGTCATATCTGTCGTATACCTTTAAATAATGTGTCACATCGAAAACAGTCACTACTGTTTTTCTTTTTTAAAAGCAACAATAAAACACATGAGGAGATTTGTGTTCAAAATCTAGCTCATGCTTCATATCTTAGTTGACTCATGCTCAAAGTAGGACGAATCCTGTTCTCACCTGCTAACAGGATCAATCCTGTTCTCAGTATTGTTGAACTCAATGACATTGCCTTCAAGATGAGGAACGGGATAGATGACCATAAGCAACTAGTTACATGATTTCTCTTGTTGATAAGAAGTAGGTGGAAACAAGCACACCTTTAAAAAACTATGCATAGAAAAAGATAAACCAAAATGAATAAATATAATATCCTAATTGGTTTAAAAATGTGGCATACGAAACAACAAAAGACTCATTAATTTTTACCTTATTATTTTAAAATATGTTATGTCATATACAATTAAAAAGGATATCCAACAGAAAGGTCATTTAGAAACTGAAGAGTTCTTGAAATCACAGGTTCACATCTTCCTCGGTATTTAAGATTTGTAACACTAGAATAAACAAAACAAAAGAGTGAGATTTTATATAATTTTCCTTTTTGAGAAGCGCACAGCAAAAGCTCAGAGTAGTAGCACATTGTACTACAAATGTATTTCTGTGATATGTCTCAGGATTTTCCATTTATGAGACAGAAAATGCTATAAAAACACTCCATGTCTTTTTCCTGAAGAAGTGATAAGCATTTTTGTAATATTGTAACAAATACATTCATTTTTTAAAAATCCATCATGTGTCATAATGAAATAAATTATCTGAAGCTTACCCCTACTTACATCTATCTTATTCACTTTTCAACACAGTATCTGGCCACTTAACTTCTGTAGTATGTATCTGCCCAATTCTTCACAAGATTAAAAAAAATTACTAGAAAACCCCTAGGAAATTTTCCATAGGAGAAAAGGGGCACAGAAAATCTTGGGACAGAATCTGTTGCATTCACCTACTAGATTTATTAGGAGGCAAAGAGGTGGCATTAACCTTCATATGAAAGGAGTAAATTGAAGCCAGTAAGTTGGAGGAATATAATTTTTTTTTCAAATGAGTAGTGCTTACAACAGCAAGTTTAGAGTCACTATGCTGTTATTTGCTGGCTTTCTTACAGGAATGTCATGTAGTGCAGTGTCAACAATCTCACTGAACTCCAAATGCCTGACACTTTCTGTTTCTGTTGCAAACTCCAGCCAGTGAGTCCAAGAACAGACTACCTCCCTCCAAGCAGCCCAAATGCATTTATCACTTAATTATACACTGACTACTAGCAACTTTTTCTGGTACTCCTTTGAGAATCCACGTCAGGCTGATCAGCCTATAACAAGCTACTTCCTCTTTGTTCCATTTTTTGAAGGCAAGTACCATGCCCCACTCTTCTGGCACAGCTACCATCACCCTCAATTGCTCAAAAATCCTAAAGTTGAATGCCCCCTTCCTCCAGACAGAGAGATAAGGCTTCATGAGAGACTCACAGCAGAGTTTCTGGTATGGGATTCATCTGGAGCAATAAAAATCAGGCCATCGCAGCCTTTTGAAACACAGCCCATTCAAATAAAAAGGCAGCATGACTTCCTGGCTCAGAAGGCCTGCACCTATTCCCAACTGTGCTGGAAAATTTCTAGGGTAAAATTTCTAGATTTCAAGTTGATGCTAGGTGATCAAGAATAAGTAATTTCAGATTTTTATGCCTCAGTTTCTTTGTCTGTAGAATATGCGTAATGATTCTGACTTTAAGCTGTCAGATCTATTGGTGAAGGACCACAACATAAGAGGTACAAGCAGTATCAGCTATTTATACCATGAGGAAATAGGATTTCAATTTTGGGAATACAGAACTTGAAGAAGAGATTTAAGTGCCTTAAAATCAGCATTGATTATTGCTTTTACATATTCAGAGGCTAAGGAACGTACTACATCACAAACTAATCTCTTTTTCAGGAAGTTATAAACTCAAGAATGCAGTTTAAAGCATCTAACTGTTTAGTATTATTTGCTCAGGAAAAGGCAAATAACAATGCAATTACCAAAGCAGTATTCCTCAATTTAGATTTATAAACAAACACTGATTTACTCTATAAAAATCTCTATGAAGAGCTACAGAGGTTCAGATTGCCTTAAAGAAATAGCCCCTTCTAGCAAGTCCATAATTCACAGTTATCCCTGCTATGGGGAGTTCTGGAGATGTTTATAGTTGCACTAAATCCTTAACAAGTATGTACCATACAAAGCAATAAAAATGAATTTGGACTACCCAGATTTGACATCGATATCAAAATCATAACAAGGCTATTTTGCAAAAGAGCAAAATCTTTGTCCTTCAGTAGCCAGATGTAAAATATTTAAAGAAAAACAAGAAGCCACAGTGACAACTCGAAGAGAAAATTAAAACTGTGGCAGGAAGGCTCTTCATCCACCAGAGGAGTTTCGCATACATCTGTTCTTACAGTTTATGGCTGTATTTGGATGCTGAAAGATGGAGTAATAAAATAAAAGCTAGAAAGTACTCGTGAGTGAACAGAGGCTGAAAAATTTCAATTATAATTGTAGCAATTCCCATTTCTGTTTCTGCCTTATCAATATCAGGCAAGATGAAAGACAAATAAAATGTAATATTTTACGAAACATCTACAAAAGTAGATTATAAGTATCTGAGAAAATTTGTAAAGATCTAGAAAGGAATCTCATAATATAAAAAGCAGTTTTCCTCTATGTAAGAAAGAGAAGCCAAGGAATGAAAGAGGAGAAAAATTTACAGCTCTCGGAGAAATCATGGCAAGACAGCACTTAAATCCACGTGCTATTGTCCTTGCCTCTTTCTGTCTCAAGTGGCTTATTGATTTAAAAATATTAACTAAATGAAACAGAGTCAAAGGAACCAATCAAAGTTTCAGATGAGTCATGGAAAGTAAGAGCTTCATCAAAAGCTACACCACTGCCAAACTCACCAAAACACCTATGGCAGATGAGCACTGAACACATTTTAAAGGCAAGTAAAAAAAAAAAAAGGCAGATTATTTCCAATTTTGGTAACAATACCAGTATCAAAATACTGAACTACATACACAAAACCAGAAGAGCAACAGTAACAGCGGAGTCAGCACAGCAAAGGGAGTGCTGAAGAGTGAGTATATACTGCAAAATTAGAGAAAATCCATTTGGTCACATGGACAGTGGGTACCTTCTCCATTTACCATTGCATGCCAAGGCACTCAAATATTGCTTACAGACCATTTGTAAGTGCCCAAAGAATTCATCCATCCTCTTTCCAGGAGGCCTTGAACCCCTTCTCTGAAATGTAGCAGGCAGGTATGCTATGCTACCTGCACACACACAGGGTACTGTACCTCCCAGGCACAGAGATTTGGTAATATGACTAAAAAGCAATTGCAAAGGTAAGTTGCTTCTGGCCAGAAGAGGTGATAACTGCTGCAAATCAGTAAAGTTTGGGTGCAGTGGTTTGCTTGTGAGCCACGTAAATTCAGGAATAGTCTTACACTCTAGTTAATGATATTACAAATATACTTGTATTATAAAAATAGTAACAATTAAAAAAACATACATTTTAAACAAAACTTTCAAAGGTGGTTAAGGTGTCTGCTGTCCAGTTTCCATTAAAGTGAAAGAAAAATGGGCATCCAAATCCCCTAAAAAGACTTTGAAAATCTCTTCCTTATGTGGCACCTAAGTTTCAGTAACAATGAAGACAGCAATTTGTTGGCAAGAAAGCTCTGTACGGTCATGTTTTAATTATTTCTTCTAGATTATAAACATTTACAGTGAAAGTTCTCCATGGCTCAATGACAGTGATTGGATATATACTTTTCATTAGAACTGGACAAAGCTGTATAGTTACAAAAAATGCACATTCTGCCATGAATAAAAGTGCTAAATTTTAGTTTGCTATGATTCATGGAGTCATATCGGTATGAGTGTTCAGAAAAATATTCAGAAATCCAGACTTTTTATACATATGTATTACTTAAACATTGTCACATGGAAAAATCTCTCTGTATGTACGCAGATGTACGTCCGCTATAATGAAATCACTACAGCAGTAAAAAGAAAAAAACAAAATCACCCAACAGCAATGTTTGGATATGCATCTTTCATTCATATTTCAGTTATTGTATGACAATAAAAAATAGTAAATACCTGGGGAAATATTTTGTAAATCTACCTCATGATAAATCACTTCCATATGAATTTGCTAATAACTGAAAAGAACCAGAAGAGGTTCACAAAGAGTAAGTAAAGAAAAGGAAAGATGCTTGCAGCCAAAACAAATCCAAGACACTTTTGGCCAAATGCTCAGGACAGGCTCAAGGAGCAGATAGAACTAAAATTACTCTAGTCTAAATATTTCCTTGACTCTTACCTATACAGGGAAGCATCAAGGCAGGTAGGTAGCTACTGCCCAAATGGATGACCAGTGGAAGGAGAGGACTACTACTGGTTTTGGGTACAGTGCCTCCTTCCTTGCCTTAAGAGTCCTGGCCTTGATCCACTTCCCAGCAGGCCTAATAACTGGCTGTTTTGGGAAGAAGTAGGAGCCACAAGGATAGAGAACTCCCTAGAAACAGCAGTACCTTTGAAAACCAGTACCTCAGGACAACAGGCTAAGCAGAAGAAAGTCTGAGGAGACAGCCTGGGACCTTAAGTCATAGTCCTCCTACAGAACATTGTCATCCTCTGTAACCCTCCTAGCTCCTTGAAAATCCCATTGCTCCCTCTTGCCTGCCTTCACACTCACGTAACTCCTCCCAGCTTATCCCTCCTTAACCTACCTCTGTTGCTACAATGCTGAAGGCAGCTGAGAAGCCTTAAGATGCCTTGCATATTACAAAAAATTAGTTTGAGATTAGGTATTTTTTTCAGTTGGCCTTTCCCATTCCACACACAGATCCTATAAAGTGATGGTCAAAGCAAGCAAAGACAGTGGATGATAAAAGAATGATCCTGTAAAATTTCTGGTAAGACTGTGATGAAAATACAGCCATTGATGGATATTCTGACTACATAAAACTCCAACACTTCAGAAATGGTTTAACAGGAATTCAGTAAAAGGCACATTCATTAACTTCCAATGAAAAGGTGATAAAAGGTCTAGGATCTGATGTGGCAGTAATACTTTAAACTACAGTCAGAAGGTCTGAACGACATCTATTACATTGACAAATCTCAAAATATTTTAGTACTTGGAAGAATATCTGTTTCATACAGCTTTTAATCCATAAACTGAACAGTGGCTACTGCAGCTACTAGTAGCTATGACACAAGTATTTCAACTCGTTTTCTGTTACTGAAAGAGCTCACCGAGTTCGATCACCAATCCTCCACTGCAAAGCTGCTACTAAAGAATTCAAAAGAACAGATTAAAGCTACACACATGAAAGTGAATTACTGAAAACAGAGTGATCTGGGAAAATACAGCTCAATAGAAAAACGTGTTAAAAGTCTCAGGAAATGAAATAAAAATGTCATTTATCCATCTAGACTTAAGAAAACTAGAAACTCCATTTGTCAACCTGCAAGTTATCACAAAAAGAGGTTAAGTCTCTAACTGCAGAACAAAAAAAATAATTAATTCGTCCTAGAAGGCTACAACTTGTTTGACTACCATAAATTCAATTGCTATGTTTACTCCTCACACCAAGTACAAAATGCTTCCTGCATGCATCCTTCATTGGATTCTTTAACAGCAAAGTGGAAGGAAATAACCTGACATTGTTATTTGATCATCCCACAGTGCTAATGGCAGATTACAAGGCACTTTCTCCAACACTTTCTGATTTGAAAGACTGGTTGCCATTAGCCAGGCAACAATATTCTTTCAAGAATAACTCCTCTATTTCACAGAACGCTCGGCACTAACAAACCAGAAACTATACAGTCTCAAGCATTGTTGTGCAGTTACTATACGAGAATACCACCACTTTAACAAGAAAGTGCCCGCTAAAAATTCCCCCTAGCATTTCCTTTTAACCTAGTGTTAAGGAATAATACATGACAAATTTCACCTACTTAAATAAAAAAAAGACAGAACAGTACACTAGTGGCTTTCTAAAGTTAAGTGTGGTTAAAAAGTACTACATCTCTTGCGGACTACATCCACAAGAGAAAAGTTGAACAGTCTCACAGTCATGTGTCCTGCCCACTTCTGTTACGAATGTGCTAAGATTATCCTCAGTAAGAGAGCACCAGAAGCGTTGCCAGACTGGATTGCCGCATCAGACGCTAGGTTTTGGATTATATAACAGTACGTTATGGTTTCACACCCAGGTTTCCCAATTGGCATGCTGTCACTGGGGAGGAAGCTCATTTGTTTTAATTGACACAAACATGAATGTGTTTACACAGTGGTTTCACAGCTAACCCTGAAAGCTACCAAACTGTCTGTTTCAGGCTGTAACACTCATTCTGTAAAATGAAATTGATCTGCAATCTAATCAATGAACAATTCATGTTTTTAGAAAAATACAGCAAGCCATGAAGAAAGAGAAAATAAAAATACAGAGTGTGTAATCTAAAAAGCAGCACTGACTTGTTCTTTTTAAGTATCTAGTTTTCTTTTTAAATCTTCAATGTAACATTAAAACTCTAATTATGTTTTTTCTTAATTTACAGTACTTGTGCAAATACAGCCCTATCCAATCTAAACACACGTAGTACTTATCATACAACTTGTTAAATGATACGCTGTTATTTCCTCAGTTGGCAAAGGCAACAGAGATTTCATTCCAATGGCAGCAACAAGTAGAAAAATAGAAGTAAAGTGATGCATCAGGTCTCCAAACAACAGTCCTCTTTCCCTCCTTTTTCCTCAGTTGTTGCAGTTTCACTGCAGTTTGAAATAAGGAAACGAAGTCTAGCTGTCTAGTACCATGACATGAACCGCTTCCAGAAACTTTACGATAAGTATCCATCAATATTTTCTCATTCACCACCCTCCATTTACCTGTCTTCAAAGTGTACTCCAGATAAACATCAAGGTTTGACGGGTAGTACTGTTATCCTAAGGCAAGATGTAACACTCAGCTACTGGTTTCGAGGAAGCGAAGCATTTATGCCTTGTTTTCCACAGAAAAGTTAAGTCATATTAGAAAATGACCTTGTCTTAATTGGTACTATTTCTCAAGGTTGGTAGTCATGGTAGCAAAAGACAAGCCATGTTTAATACTGTCCAAACAGGTCAAGGCTAACCTGGCAACATCAGTAGAGATGTCTCCTTAGTAGGTGAAAGTCTGCTGAAAGTATTTAAAGGTCTAGTAAGTCAGATTTCAAAGACATGAAGTCAATGAAGGATGCAGCACCTTCCTCGCTGTAGAATAAAGAAGTGAGGCACTTGTTTCTCTTTCTCCAGGTACACACAGAACTCACTGCCTCCTGGGGACTCACAGATTATTTTAGTGGATATTCACGATTTTTCAGAGGGACCATTTAGTTTTGCTTCAAGAGCAAAACTTAGTTTAGATGAGATTCTTTTTGAGGCAGGAGAAACTATCAAATCTCATGACAGACATAAGTAATAAAAGACAAAATCCTGGTAGTTTTGCTGGCACCCAAGGAAAGTGGCTGCAGTAGAGACATGAGAAAAAGGTAGCTTCTCCAGAGTAGTTTTCTAGGATTATTCTTAAGAGAAAGTATTGCAATACTATCTTATTCTGCCAAATGCAGAGACAAGAAGACAGCTGATAATGTCCCTCGTCTCCATCAGTATGAGACCTTAAAATCCTTCTCTGTGAATCTGTATTTTTAAGAGAGTAAATTTTGCCAGATCTTGTTGAAAAGCAACCTAGAAGAGCCTCCCCAAAAAAAAGATTAACTTGGTCAGTTCCCCACTGTCAATTTCCATAAAGCTTTACAGGCAATTCCACCGATATCTGACAGTGCCAGGAATGAGAAGTGGGGAAGGGTGGGCGCTGCTCATGCCAGGCTGTCACTGAACAAGAGTCTATGAAATCTCAGCTCTATTCTGTCATAAGCTGTTTCCAGAGGTGATGCAGGCACTGTGGAGGACAAATCTAACTGCAAGTGTTTATTTAGGGGCCTGCAGTATCTTCAGAAAATAAGATACAGGTGCTTCTGAAAATGGTTATCATCTACTTCAAGAGCAAATCTAATGACAAAATAAAACTCGGATTTTATGTAAACATGAAAGACAAAACAAAAGACCTACAAGACTGGAACCCAAGCACAAACTCACATTTTTGTCATAAATGTTTCCAGAACATGGTTGTCATCTGTTATTCCCAAGACTTCTGACATTCGGGCATACACCTGGAAATAAACATTTCAATAGTAACATATTATAGACATTTACAAGTACAAACAGTTTCATTTAGTTTAAAACCTTCACTATTTTGATTTTGCATGAGAAAAGTACAGGCACAAATGCCTGTCCATCCAACCTAACTGAAGTATTTGTAAGAGATGGCTTATACACTCTCCAATGGGGTTTTGTGAATTTGAGACTGATAGGCTTTTACTTGCCCTTACATACATTTCTTCCCACAAAGGAGATGTAAATTTTCCACATTAAACTCACTTTGTTGTTCACGGAAAAAGACCTGTTTTATTATAAAAACCTGCAAAAAAGATGGAGAAAACATTCTCCTGTTGGTCTCTGTCCTCAGTGGGATGTGATTCAACACTGTGTGCATTTGGTTTTGCATTGCCAGTCATAAAATTTGGTAATTTAGGTACTATTCAGATATTAAGTTTTGTGTTCTCAAAGGGAGAACAAAGGCTTTGGCAGCCAAGTAACTTGTAGTTGTACACACTTCCCCTGTATTTCAGATCCAAGACGTATATTACCAGCCAAGTTTTCCCAGCACCCTACCTATCAGATCAAAGTGCTGTCACGATGCAGTAACAAATGCATAGGCCACATCAGTATATTTTTTCCTTACTGTGTAATCATCATAAAATTTCCTGGTAGTTTTAGTAGCCTAACATGTAGTTTGGATGAAAATGTTTAGTTGGGCTAAATAAACTTCAGAAACAGAAGGGAGACATGTACTGCAACGTCTTTACAATCCTCTGCCAACTCGCTTTACCCTGAGCTCAAGTAACTCTGCCATTTGCTTACAACCGGGCTAAACGCAGATCTACCAGTCACTACATTTCATTTCAGTCATTTTAACCTTTCGTGACACTAAAACAAGTATTATGGGTTATATGTAATTCTTCTATATTATGTGATCCCGTCAAGTATGGCCAAGGTCTGAAAGGAGAGCACCAGGCGCAGCACAGGCCCGTACCCAGCGGTGAAAGCCTGGTGCCATCTAGCTGTCAATTTTCTCTGCTGACGTTACATATACCACACAAATACCAACGAACTTTAGATAACTCAGTACTTCTCTTACTGTACCTAAACTTGCTTGTATTAACTTCCTTTCTGCTAGCGATCTCATCCCATGACTTTGCTTAAAAACCAAACCAGCAGTATTCTACCTCTGCGGAAGTCAATAATAGCAACTCAAATGATAAATAATACAATAAAAATTGTATTTTTGTGTCCCAAAGACTTAAGTTTTAAACCCGAGCATAATAAATGCATGAGTAAATAAACTTGCAGTTCTAACCAGAATCTGTGCCATGATCAAGGATAACTTAACTTGGAAGCTAACTCATCCTTTTATAATTGTATAAATGCAATTTATTGTGACAAAATCAGTAGCAAAAGGAGAATCAAAATACGAAAAAAGCATAAAATATAATACAATCCTTGAAGCATTGCAAAGTATAATGTTCACACTGTAAATGTGAAGTTATAATTTACAGTAATTACACCTAGCCACAAGAATATATTAGAATACAAAAATAATATTTTCTAATAATAAAAAAATCACCTCTCTAAGCAGTGCGCTGCTGCAGCGCTACAGCAGCTGCAATTTGAGCGAAGTGTAAGAATTTCTGTACTGATCTGCGGGAAGGAGAACAGCGCGCGGCGGTTCCCGTCCCGTCCCGCGCTTTCCCTCCCGGGGCGGGAAACCAGCGCGGGGGGCGGGCGGGGCCGGCCCCCGGCCCAGCAGCGCCGTGCTCTGCTGTCAAACCAGGCCCACCCCGCATCGGAGTTTAACAAATAACATACTAAAACAGCAGTCAGTGTTGACAAAGAGCAGTGCTTTAATCCACAATTATCCTTGTAACTCTTACTACTCCTTTTATCATCCATTAGCTTTGATTCCCATTATCCCATCAAGAACTGTGTCAACGCTTTTGTCCCTGGGGATTTCCCACAACTACTAGGATCTGACAGCCAAGCTGGAGTGCTAAGCAGGATCATTACCTCTTAAATCCACTTATCTGATCCACTGAATAGTAAATTGAAAAGCTCATTAACAGCAACAATCTGATTTGTTTTCACATGTGACAGGGTCATTTCAAGTCAGCATGAATAC
>JAAGAY010134314.1:0-16779 GCA_011801015.1 Ardeotis arabs
TTTTCACAGCCTCCACTAAAAATAAAAAATAAAATAAATATTGGCTATCCCAAGCTTAGCTTTTTGCAGGTTTTTTATCTGTTACATACAATAGCTAGTACAGCACACAAGGTCAGTAACTTCTTTGGTTGTATTTGCCATGACAAGAGTGCTCCTGAGTTGAACTGTTTTTATGAAATGTTAAGTTTCGATGTTTGATTGTGCCCAAAAATGATCATTTCAAGCAGATGACTCCAGAAAGTTGTTCCAGTGGTGCTTTGGAGGAGGGGGATATGAAGAACCTGTGAAAGTAAGATGACAAGTAGATGGCATGTAGGTTTACAGTGACTGATTTGAAGCTGCAGCCTGTAGGATGTTTGAGTGCTGGCTGCTAAGAAACTGAAGCCTTTGAAGTTGTTATAACACTCCAGCCCTGCAAATACTGTGAAAAGTATCTGTTGATAGAAAGATGTGAGCATATGGCAGATAATTATCCCGTGCCTTTTTCTGTGAGCAGTTTCCCCGTGGTGGCCCATCAAGAGCAGGGACTGAAACCAGACGTCCCAGGTTCTAGACTAAGGGTGTAACCACTGGGCCCATATCTCCTCTGTATTTATATGGAGCATAAGTGCTGATATCACAGTGTGATCTTTCTCATTTCAGGTAAACTCTTACACTGGTACTGATTTTAAGCCACTGTAGGATGCAGGTTTTGTGCATGTGGTGTGCAGAGATATAAACAAAATGCAAATTTGTACTTACATTATTCTTTATGATAATTCTGTATGAAAGATGCTATAGAAATGCATTACCACTCTTATGGGCTTTGGAGGTTTTGTTTACTGACATTTTCTTGTGAAAGTTAATTTCTTGCTTGGAAATATAAAAGTACACTAAGTTAAAATAAGATCTTGCTGTTGTTTCCTGTAGTATAGCCAGGAAAAACAGTTACAATCTGTCTTCTTTAAAATCACATTCCTGGAAGATACTCTGGCAACCTGGATATTTAAACACATTTTAAAGAAAAACAAGTTCAGATCAATTAGAAATTGTTATTGTATTTTCTTTCTGATAGCGTAGAATTATAATTTGCTGCAGACATTGCCTGGAGTTATGAAATAAGCAATAACCTGTGCAGGAGGCTATGATTTAGCAGCTTATGGAACATGAGGTGCATTATGTTCTGAAAAAAAGGGCAAGAGGTAATCACAGACACTGAGTAGTTTGCATAGGTTCTTGATTAGGTTTTTGGAAGGATAAAGGAAAGACTACAAAGCACAAAATGTTCCAGAACAAAACTTAAATGTGGCTTCTTTGCCAAAAGTTGAATAGTATGGCTACTTTGGGAAGCTAAATTCTGCATGTCTTTGTTAGTAGGGCTGAGAAGCTACTTTGTGGGGGTTTTTCACTTGCCTTGCCTCTAAGAAGATCTCATTAAAACTGATACTGTCTGGCCGCAAATTTTCTTTGTATCTTTTTGAAATCCAATTGGTGTCATTGCTATTCACTGAAATGAGTTACTGTTGAAATGGCTTAAATTGCACTCTGTGGGTGGCCTTATAATATCTTTACTCTGCCTCTTTATACACACTTTAAGTGAATTAATTTTCTCAACACTTTGGTCATGTCTGATGGTCAGGTCTGTCCAAAAACCTTTCCCTATCTTCTCACTTACACAGCCAGCTCCTGTCAGGAGACAGGATCAAGAGCCAGGGAATTCATAGATTGGCTTTGCACCCCAACAAAAGCTAAGGGGTCATACTTCTTAGTGAAAATCACACTCTTCCATGAGTTTGTTTAAATTCATATCTGGCAGATCTTTAGAGCAGATCTGAATCACTTTGGATTTCTCCAATGTAGACACCGTTTAATGGTCTACTAGTCTCTGTATAATAACTGAGTATTATTTATATATATATATATATTGCCACACAGTGTGAGATGGTGGGCAAAGTTAGTGGGTGTACATGCTATTGCTTAATTACTCTAAGGTCTAGATAACTATTTTCTCAAAGACCTTTTCCTGAAACTTAGTCCAATAATGAAAAAAGTTAGCAATTGCCAGAGAAGCTTCTGCCACAAAAGAATATTCACCTTCCTTATGCTGAATTGCTTACTCACAGATAGTAAATAGTTATTGACCATCTTCTGTGTGACAGTAGCTACAACTGTGTGGGCAATGATGCTTCTGGAGTCTGGTCTCAATCATACGGAAGTTCTCATTCCATTACTTTTCCTGTAGACTGTTTAGAATTCATTCCTGCACACCATTTTTAATTCATTCCCTAATTGGAAAAATGGAGATTAGCCAGCCATCACTCATGACATTGCCAGGCTTTTTGTCCACAAGAAAGTATGTAGTTGTCTTCTGATGCTACTAATCTTGCTACTGAAATAAACTGCTTAATATGAGGTAAAAATTTACCTTTTTAGAAAATGAAAGTTATACAAGTTGCAGTATGGCCAAGCCAATTAAAACATTGAAATTAAGATCTGAAGTGTGGAGTTGCTCCTAGTTTTAGTGGAGATTATGGAGAGATGTGATCAGTATCTAGATAGAAGAGAATTGTTTAACTGAGCCTCTGTCTGTGTGTCAGAAATGACAGGTTAAATTCTTCCATGATATGCTGAAAAAATGATGACATTAAAAATGGTCATTACCATTGAGATATGCATGTAAGCCTTCATATGGGATGAACATGAGTGCAGAACTAGTTGCAGATGCGCAGTTTGAGTTGATTCATACTTGTATATTGTTGTACAGTGAGCTGCTTTCAGTCTGCCTGGCTAACTTTTGAGTAACTTAGAGAGTTTGCACTGCAGAGTTTGCTTAAACGTATCTGTTGGCAAATAAGACAAGGAATTGGATCCAAGTCTGGATTTCTTTATTTTAAATGCATTAGTGATTGTTCTCTAAAATTTGATTTACTCTCTGGAAAGTCTGCAGAAATCTCATTTTGGATTAGAAAAGATTTATTGAGTGAAATATGTAACTTATTCTGTCAGTACCCCAGTCAATGTGATCATTTTTAATATAAACTCATTTTAATTGGAATTTTATAGCAATTTCAGGTAAAAAACCTCTCTTTTCAGCATGCATGTGATTTTGGTAAAATGATGTGAATGTACAAAAGTGACAAAAGTCAGGGACAAAACTGAAGGTCCTGGTGAGCAGAGCAGAAGAAGATTTTAATAGAAGCCACAGAAAGCAACAAGTCTTTTGCTGTATACTGTATTTGCTGGTTATTTCTTTAATTGTGGTTTTCATACCTGCCAAGCTTCAACAGTCTGTAGAAAATGAGACTATATGTGTTTTCATATTTCCAGAATTTTTCTGAAGCCATAACAACTAAAACTTGTCATTTTGAAGTTACATTCAGAGCATAATTCTTATGCAAGATCTGAGGTTTTTGGTAAAACTTGGAATCATAGAACAAAGAAACACTGGAATCCCACTCTGTTCTTCTAATGTTTTAAATATTTTAAAATGCTATTTCTTAAAAAGCTAAATTCGCTAGAGTTGGAATACAGCCTTCAGGCAGACAATCAGAAAGTGAAGCACACAAGCTGCTACTCCTTTTTGCTCCAAAGCCTTTAGTTTAAGATTTTACTTATTAAAAAAAATTCCAGAGTCTAATAGTGTGTACAATACTGCATTGCTAAATAAAATTTTGTTTGGAAGATCCTTTATTTCTAAACAAGGAGGTCAATTTATTGTTGCGTGGATACTACTCTCATTGACTAAAGTGATCATTCCTTGCATTTTATCAGAAGAATCGTTATAATGTTGAAATTGTAGCGATTAAGACGTTCTACAAGGAATCAACTTGATAAACATAAAATTCCAGTTTAGTTGAGTTTCAGCAATGAATGTTACTGGTAGTTGCTTACTTTGATTGTAAAAAATAGAAGGAAGATCAAAGAAGGCATATTTGAAACTGAGAGAACAATGTAGCGCATATTTTGGCATACTATTGAAATTGGATCACAGTGAAATGGTGTTAAAGTATTTTCAGATGAATGAACCTCCTGCTTGAGGTTGTTCAGCCTGGTGAAGAGAAGGCTCCAGGGAGAATTTCCAGTACCTGAAGGGGACCTACAAGGAAACTGGGGAGGGACTTTTGACAAGGGCATGTAGTGATAGGAAAAGGGATAATAGCTTTAAGATGAAAGAGAGTAGATTTAGATTAGATATTAGGAAGACATTCTTTACTGTGAGCTTGGTGAGGCACTGGAACAGGTTGTCCGGAGTTGTGGATGCCCAATCCCTCGAAGCATTCAAGGCCGGGTTGGATGGGGCTTTGAGTGACTTGGTCTAGTGGAAGATGTCTCTGCGCAGGGCGGAGGGGTTGGGACTAGATGGTCTTTAAGGTCCCTTCCAACCTAAACCATTCTATAATTCTGTGAAATAAGCCATACTTAAAGATCTGTAAAAAAAAAAATTTCCTACATAAGTATGTCATTGTATTCAGAAGTGTTCCTGTTAAAATTTAAAAATTTAGGTCTTCTGAAAAGAACAGCACTTCTGCAAGGTTAACAAAATGGCTAGAAATGTAATGGCCAATTTCCAAATAACAATCACTACAATATAATTGTAAAAAACTAATGTTTGTCTAAGTCAGAACTTGTGTTACAGAAAATTTGTGTAACCATTGTATATTTACACTTTCATCAGTGAGAATACATTATAATTGATGTATGTACTGGGTGGGTAGTTGAATTTTTGTCTAGGTGATTTGTTTTTATAACCAGTTCATACTTTGTTTGAATCTTTAGTTACTGAATGAAAGATATTTAATAAGGAACCTACAATTAAATCATTCATTTTAGTTCCTGTAGCTTTAAGGCAGTACAACATAAACACTGTTTTGATGCAGTGTTTTTGAATTCTTTGAAGAGAGCAATACTCTAGCTTCATGCTGGACAAATGACAATGGATTTCCTTTTGCTCTTTTTTTGTTCTGTAGTGTAATGTTATTTAAAAAACAAAAAGTTCAGTTACATTTAGGTCAGTTATTAAAATATTGTTGGTCATTTCCTTTGACAGAACATTTCTATTGTGTTATACCGATGTCATTAGGAGGAAAGGTTATTCCCACTTGTCTGGCTGATATCAATACGTACTGGCATATTACATCCTCTGGCTTTCTGGAAATGCTTTATTTGAGCAGCAGCTTGGGAACAGGAAATTTAAGGTTGTACACAGTCTGGTTTCAGACTGCATGATACAAAATATGTTTCCTAGAAGACACTGTCTACCTGACAGATTTTCTCTAGTATTTTGTAGAATCAATAAGCTTAAGTGGGTTCAAGTTGGGAATAAAATTTTGCCAGCTGTAGATGACAGACAAGGTAGAAGGCAGCTTTCAGTCACTCTCTGGTATGTATTTGAGGAACTTACATGAACCGTGTTAGTATCTTGCCCATTCACCAATTACTCTGGAATATAGTTTACCTTTTAAGATACAGCAATGATAATATTTCCATTTAATAGATGTGCTTACTGTCTAGAAGGGAAAAAGCAGAGTATAGTTACTTCAAGCCATGGTCTAATGTAGAGTTTGTGACACTGTGGTAACTTCTAAAGGCAGAGGTTAAGGAAAGTATCTTAGCCACACTAGGCAGCCCTTTCTACCAGAATCATTGTGAGCAGAAGAATAGAAGTACAGTTTAATCCTGTAACTGTTGAACTATTCGTTCATTCATATAAAGAAGACAAATTGTGATCAGCAGTTATGTCCTGCTATGTTCCTTAGGCTGCGCCTGTCAGTCTTGGGTGAATCTGTCAAAAAGGTAAACATCGGGTCTTTATCAAATCTGTATTCTAGAGGTAGATGTTCCCCTAAGTGCTGCATCCACGCTCTAAGATTATGTTTTTCTTTTTTTTTGTCAAAGCAAGAACAACATCTGTGTTTCTGAAGAATGAGATCACTACCTTCCAAAACTCTTTACCCCAACCATTTTCTTTTTTACATGTGACAGAAATATATATTTTTCATCCTAATCGCAGGAATGAGTGATGCGTAAGCAGTTAATGCAGGACTACCAACCATAGTAATTTAAAAATCATGATTCATGTTGCTTAAAGTCATGACAGTGGTCTAAAAACCATATTTATGAGATAGAAAATTGATTGTATTTCTAAATTGTGTTTCTTTTATTTTTGTCTCTTTTTTTTTTTTCTATGTGTAGATAGTGCGTACACATAGATTTCTTTGCCTCTCTGGAAGCTATTAACTTAAAGGAGAAGAGGTGGAGGGGATGGGTAGAATGTACCTGAGATCTTAAAATCAATCCCTTCTAGAACTGAGGACTTCAGGAAAAACATTATTGATTTTTTTTTTTTTTTTTCTTCTCCAAAACCAGCGAGATTTTCAAGGAAGGAATACATATTTCATGTTACCTTCACTGAAAAATTAGACTTACATGTTTTAAGTAATGATGCTGAAAATGAGAAATTCATTTTGATAACATCTTAATATACATTACCTTGGAGGGAAACAAATATAAAGTTGCGGAAAGATAAACTCTTGAACTATTAAGCCACCATGCACATATACTGAAGTCTGTATAAAACCATTCCAAAGGGATGTATCATGAACTACAGTCATCAGAGATAATAAAAATCATAACCCTTTTTAAACAGATACAGCCACATAATGAGATACTAGGTTACAAGTTACAAGTAGATTTCATTGTAGAGCTGAAGGTATGGTGCCTGGTAAAAAAGGGCTAATGCTTTTTTGTCCTTTGCTGAAGAATGTAAATTATGCATATAATTTGTTTATGAAATGTCTGCAGCTTTCAGGACAAAAGTAACCACTTTGAGCTCAGATACTGATAAATAGTTTTATTTGAAGCTACTATATTATATTTTCACTTAGTTGGAAAATACAGACATCTTGGCCAGTTCTAAGGATCTTAATGTTGACTGTACAATCCATGCAATTTAAAATCCTGTTGCAGCTAGTTTGTTGTCGTATGTCTATGTGATATACAGAAACACAGGATAATTTTGCTTATACTCAAAGCTGACCAAAAGCCCCTTGACTGTGTTAACATGCCTTGAGCTTGTATCAAGACAACCTGATAAGGACTTGAATACAAAGCATATGGGCTTTTGCATCAGAGCTGTCTCATGTCCTGTCAGCATGGAGTACAGGGTGAGTTCTCATCTGCCCGTAAATAGATCCATTCTAGGTCAACCAGATGTAGGCATGCAACATGTGATCAATGTTAGGTACAGCTTGTAACACAAAAAACCATCCTGAATAAAGATTACTGTGCATAGAAGACTGCTCTAAGCCAATGTTAAAGTGGATAAACTGAGAGATAACATTACTACTGACACAGTTATCTTCATTGTATTAACATTTTTATTTCTGTTAACCGTATTTCTTTATATACGGTCAAGTTGTAATAAAAACTTCTGCCAGGCACATTGAAGAGGCTTGTGTATGGATGGCATTTGTGGTAAGGGGGTGGAGTCAAGGTAACTCTAGTGAAGAGACCGTCAAAGCAAAGCACAAGGTTGAGGCTACGGAAGAGAACCAATTTACTCCATCACTGTCAATACTATAACCAATATTTGAATAATGGAGTGGTGTAGTTTCTGTAGTTTGTATTAATTTGGCATATTCACTTGGCTGACTGCTTTTTGAGTCAGATAGTGTGCAGGGTTGTACTTGCCTGAGCTCTATATGTTTCGTATCAGTTTTAATTTTTAAATCAAACTCTTACAGTTTTCAGATGCAACAGTATAATTTTAGGGAATAATAGAATGGTAATTTGGGCCTATCTGTGCCTGGCAGTTTCACTGTTATCAGTTTTCTGGGAAGTCCCTGTATGGACTCTTATTTGACATTAAGGCTTGCTTTTGCTGTTTGACTTTATTTGCTTCCAAAGCATGATACAACCTTTCCATTTAGTATTATGGTTTAGCTTTGTCACAGAGCTTCTGCATCCATATGTGCCTCTGGTATCAGTATGGAAGGAAGAGTGCTTGTCTTTCTATTGCTGTAAACAATTTTGATCTCTGTTCTTTTCTAATTCAACAGAATTTAGCTTCTTGGAATCCTTCAAACCCTGAATGCCTCCTGCTTGTTGTGAAGGAGCTTGTGCAGCAGTATCACCAATTTCAGTGCAGCCGATTACGTGAGAGCTCTCGTCTCATGTTTGAATATCAGACTTTACTTGAAGAGCCCCAGTATGGAGAAAACATGGAAATCTATGCTGGGAAAAAAAACAACTGGGTAAGCTGTTAAGAAGATTTCTGTTAAAATGCTTTCAGTGATCCTTTCGTTATAATAAATACAGCTTCTACCTTGAAAAACTTAAGTTGTTTCTGTGGATCTCCATACTTTATATTTCCAATGAAGAAAACTTCTGTTTGACTCCAGCTCACTTTCTATACTCCCTGTTTTGTACAGTGCTGTCATTCCACTGTCTTGGTTGAACCAGATTTCCAGGCAAGTGACTATTTTTCAACCTCATGATAGTTCACCTGAGTTATAGATCAAAACTTTGAAAGCTGTTGAAAAGTCTGTGCAATATTTACAGGGCACAGTACAACGTTATGTGGAAGTTTGAGTTAGCTCTGAAGATTTGAAAGGCAGAATAACAGTGTTGGTATGGCATCCTACCCAGGCAAATCAGCCTGCTTAGGAGCAGGATAGATTAAGATGTGGTTCCACACTACAACTGAGTTGATTTCATTGGTAGCTGCAGCAGTCCATGTCTCTGTGGCACTTGTCTAAGCTGAGATGGGTTGTTTCAGGAACCAAAACGGGAGAGGAGGAAAAAAAAAAAAACTAATTTTCTGCAGAAGGACAGGAGAAGTGAGGTCTGCTATAACAGTGGCTTTGTAGGGCCCTGTCTTCATGTGACAATCAGACATTAAACTGGCTTATCTGTTTCCTGAAGTTGTGTTCTTTGCCTGGGAAATGTGCCCAGCTATGTAGAAACACTCTGTGTGTACCATCTCAAACTTCTAAAATGAGGCTATTAGCAATGTAGACATTTTGGTTAGTGTGTGATTTGATCTTCTTTTTTTTTTTAACTGATTTGTACCACACAGGAAACTTTGCAAAAAAACAGGGGTTTTTTTCCAGTGTTAGTATATTTATCATGAGAAGTTTAGGGTAAGATATATCAGGAAATACCAAATTGTGTTTATGGTGAATATGTCCCCCTCTTGCTTTCAGCAACAACATACTCTTAAGATATATTGGCCTTCAGAAGCAGTATCTTCTGAAATAGATGCAGTCTGAAAATGAATGAAAATTCAGCATTCGTGTTATCAGGGCCTAGAATTCAGCTTTATGTCACTTCAGTCATCCTTAAATTACAGGTTACGCAAGGATGTTTACTTTATAACTCACAGTACTTACGTTCATCTCTTTCTTTTCTTAGACAAGTCATCTATGCTTTTCTATTTTAAGCCAAGTAAAATTTTATCAGAGAATTTCAGATCTTTTTTTTTTTTAAAAAAAAAAAAGTTTATAGAGCAGAATAATTCATTGACATTAATGTGTTCTTAAATGTTATTCTCTATAGCTGGCATCACAAACAACTTGCCACATCTGTAAATATAATCAGACTAGTTTATTGAAATGCAGATGGCTTTCTGAACTGTGCGTAGATTTTATCATAATTTTTGACAGCTGCCAAAATTCTACTCAAGATTGTAGAAAACTAAGGTTTTTTAACTTTTTTTTCTAATGGGAAAGCCATATCTACACAAGCCTTTTGAATCTTTCCTCAGTCTTTGGTGACTGAATAAAGAACATTTTTTGCATTTTAAATGCTGTCTTAGTTAAAAATGTTCCAATAAAATAACTACATTTTGAGACAAATCCTTTTAATCATTGCAGAGCTATTTGAGGTTTCTGTAGCGTGTACTTTGTTTTCAAAGTTTACATTCTCTATCAAGAAAACTGTGAGGGTCCCATTTGGAGATTTTAATGAAGCTGGCACTTACAAGACAGGACCTTGTTTTATGAGTGTTCTAAAACTCCAAAGTATGAAACTGACTTATGTAGTTCTCCTTCCTGTCCTTTACAACTGTCTTATTAGTCTTGATAATCAAGAGAAGAGCAGTGTTTATGTGAAAAGCAAGAGGGAAACTGCATGTTGCTGTCTCTCAGGAATCAAATAGTCACTCAGCAGGCTTCTGAAATAATCTGTGAATGAACTGTACACAGTGTTGTGAAAGCAATCATCCTAAATGCGTGAGTTAATTAAAAAAAAGAAAAAAAAACAAAAAAAAGAGTTTGAACAGGAGGCCTGAATTCAATGCTGTGTCCCAAATGGAAGAGAAATTTGCTTTTATACCTGTGTTCCAGTATCTCCAGTTTCCTGAAGTGATCTCCAAGATCTGTGACAAATAGACAAATCATTATCTAGCTTAGCAGCTTTGTATTGGCAGAGTACCAGCTGATACAGATGCTCGTTAACTCTCCAGTCTCTTAGTGGTGTGGCCAGAAGTTCATCTGACTCGACCTGATGCCTGCGACCAGCTGGTTGGGGGTTGGGTAGGTGAGCACCATGGACAGGGACTGCTCCATGCCTGCCCAGAACTCTTTTGGAAGTAATACATTGCAAAATAATCTTGATTGAATGACATAAAAGATCTAGACTGTAAGTCCTTATTTACTTCCACATCTTAGAGCAGCTGATGTTTTGATCAGAGTTCATTCATCTGTTCAGTGGTCATCTCAGTTCATCAGACTTGATATTTTACCAGAAATAATTTTCTGGATGTTATGGCAGATGTTGTATGGCATCTTTTTGGAAGTTAAGTCCAGAAAGAAGGGCTGTCTATAATATCCATTTCACTCTGAATAAAAAGCAAGTGCCCTGACTGTCATCAAAGCAGTCTTTGTCTTATACACGCACAAGAAGTCAGTGATTTTTCTGCATACAAAAGTAATACAGCATCAGAAAGTTGTCAGATATCCTCATGAGTAGTATCATCAGGAAAGGTGTCAGAGCCTGGTTTTAGTGTAATATATGCTCACTTTTTGTTGCATAGTGCTTCTGTGTGCACTTGCGTTGCCTCTATTATGTGACTGCCAGGGACAAATTTTAAGGACAATTCTGAGCTAGCTGGCAGCAACGGTGGATTACAACCTAACATCACACAAATCCTTCTGGCAAATGATATAACTGGCAAGGTACTGTAGGAAAGATTTTGGTTGAATTCAAGATCTTGTTTTTTCTTTTTTTTTAGTGACTGGAAGGTAGAATGAATTTTCTCCAGTTTGTGCCCAATGCTTGGGCAAATTGAAGAAGCAAATTGACAGTGATATTAGCATTGCTTATTGTACATCTACCTGATAAAACATCTTTGTCTATATGTGCTGAGTTGCTTGGGATGAAATCTTTGCTTACTTTACACATAAAAATAATTGAAGGAATCCAGTTTGGTAGAATTTTTTCCTTCTCAATTTTATTTCATGTCAGTACCACAGAAAAATGTGCTTAGCAAACAGTCATTTATATTTCACAGCTGTCCTGCTTAGCAGCTTACCATTCATTTTGGAAAGCCAGTTTCCATTGACTTTGACCTCCAGTGCATTCTCAGACAGGCTTGTGCATCTGCAAGCTCCTTTCTGTCAGTATTTTTTTTCACCCAGTTCCTTTCTGAATCGGTATACATAGCAATCAGTGTGGTGCATCAGTATGGAGGCTTGTGGTCCAGTAGTATATGGCTAGTGACAACCTTCATGCTTTCTTTTATGTTGAACACAAAGCAACTTATGAATTAGCATAGCTAATTGAGAGAAGAGACAAACATACTATTTTGCAAAGGTATATTGCAAATTTTCTGTATCAGTACAGGTGTTAAAAGGCTTTAAATGCATTCCTCTTGAAGGGTTGTCATAGCCTTTGACAAGCTGTCCCCATAGCTATGTGGAGTCCTTGTGATAACATCTACTAAACGTAGTAAAGCAGTGATCCAAAAGGCATCCCCCTGACATCTGTGTGGATTATAAGCCCTGGAGGATTGAGGGTGACTGAGCACTGACACAGGTTGCCCAGAGAGACTGTGGGATCTCTATCCTTCAGAAGCCATCTGGACATGGTCCCAGGCAACCTGTTTGCTGTCAGGGTCCTCTACATCTCTTCCATGGGTCACTGCTGCATTTTACAGAAAGGATGCTGGATACACAAAGTTGATCCTTTTTAAATCTAGTGTAGTATTTACATTCACCCTTTTAATGAGAATTACAGTATACACGTTTACCATAGATGGATGTACACTTTGTTAAAATTTGTATATCATACATTTTGTGTGTAAAAGCATTTTTCTTCTTGCTTTGTCTGGCTATGCAAAACATTTAAAATGGTAAAATGAGAGTAAAGTACAGATAGCTATGTTCAGGGAATAGCGAAGTAGTACTTACGTGTTACAGTGGGAGAACGAATGCTGCATATTCGCACACCTTTGATTTGTCCCCTTGTGTGTTAAAATGAAGCACTGTTTTTTTTTAAATTATATGTCATCACATAACTAAATAGCGTATGTATGCAAATACAGGGCAGTGATGAAACTGAAAAAAAAAAAAAAAATCGCTACCTTGTCTCAAGATGTCCTGATTTCTTTTCTACTTCACTGATAATGTTTAGTTATTTTTGTACTTCTAATTCAACATTATGAATATACCTACTGTATGGCTACTTCATTGAATTAAAAAATAAGGATGATAAAAAATTAATACGGAGGAAATCAGGCAAGCATTTGTTTTTCAAAAAGAGCCAACTTCATTGCTTCATAACCAGGTGGACAAAGTCTGGTTTTGAGGAAGTGTATGAAACAGAAAGGAAATCCTTTCCATTTCCTTTGCGTACACTTTATGCATAAAAAAGAGCAATGTGTAGAGAACGCTTGGCAAATTTTCAGTAAGCAGTTGTCTAGGTGTTAAGAGTCACATAATTCTGGAAACAAATTATATAAAACCTTCTACTTCAGTTCTTTCCTCTGTGTTTATTCAGAGGACACTTTTGATACATTGTCACTTTACGCCACACAAATTCTCTTATGCATACCTGCAGTGTTTGTGGAGATGCCTCTGTTTTGTCTATACGCTTTTATAAATTTGTCAACTTTTTAGCTTTACTTTCAGACCATTTGCAGGGTCTCGCCGGACCTTTGTCCGGAAATGAGTACAGCCAAGATACATCTATATTTAGGGCCTAACAAAGTCTGATTTTTGTCATGCACATTGTTGTATTCTGACTACTTTTTGCTGTTGACTTACTGGCAATGATGTTTTATGATTTTAAAGTGTTTTCTCATATAACATCTGTGAAATCTGTAAATTATTTTTTCCCCTTCAGTAATTCCATTGAGAAATGTCATTTTAAATCTCAATCCTTCTGTTTGATATGAGCTGTTACACGTTTTTGTGGTTAATATTTTATCCTCAGAATGTTCAATTTCTGGTTCTGTTTTGAACACCAGGTCTCATTAATGTTACCTTTTTTCCACAGACTGGAGAATTCTCAGCTCGCTTCCTCTTGAAGTTGCCTGTAGACTTCAGCAATATTCCTACATACCTTCTCAAGGTAAAATGAGTGTCTAAGTTGACAGTTTATGAGTGACTATGAATTACTGAAATGTTCTTAGTAACTATTTTGACTTTCCTGCCCTCCTCCTCTCCGAGGGTTTGAAAGTCCACTGTTTCTAAACCTGATTGGATTATGTTTTGGAAAGGTGATATTAAACATACTGTTGCTTTGTGTGCCATTTTAGCAGGTACTAAATATACACATATCACTCTAAGGACCTTGCAGGATTTAGGTTGTTGTAGAAGATGACATGCAGTGCAGATGTTCTGGCTTTTTAGACAATCTGATAAGTAGCAAACTCTTAACTGTATCCAAGGTATTATCTTGGGGAATAAATTTAAATATTTCCAGATAAACTCTTGTATATGAGTCTATGAAATTTCATGCCGTGTAAGTGCTGGGCTTTTTAATGAACAGTCCAATTGTACCAGTAGTATTGATAATAGAAGCAGAAGAGAAATCTAAATATCCCCTTTCTTAACAGGGAGTGAAAGCAAATGCTGATGACACAAACTGAAGGTTTCCATGATTACTTTCCTTCATTGTTTACTAAGAACACTAATTTGACCAGATTCTCTAGAAAGTAGGACTATAGAGTATTGTTGTGAGTTGGAAAAACAGTATTTTTTCTTTGCTAAGAGAAGAAAAAACAAAACCAAAAACCAGTACTTCTGACAAACTACCCACATGGAATAATTTGAAATGAGTGGTTTTCACAGCAAGAGGACAGTCCCTCTTTCAAGCAGTTGCTTTGGAAGCCCATCGTAAGGTCAATGTTACTATATTCACAGAGTGCAGCGAGAGATCTAGGTACTTTCTGTCTATCGCTACTGTCAGAATGAAGTGCTGGAACTTCTACTGCAGACAACATTTGAGTCAGCTGATGGCTGATGTTACCAGCACCTGTCTTTTCTTTAAACTGTGTGTCTGCCTGCTTACTCAGCTTTTTACTTTTAAATATTTGGAAAGAAGAACAGCTACTTAATGTTTAGCAACTAATGTGTAGAGATGAAAATGTCTGTGTAGATCCCATTAACTCCTCTTCATCTTATTGTTAGAACTATCTTCAGCTATTGTTAGATCACAATTGCAAATGTGAATCTTCGGTGTTTCTCCAAATAAGATGTCTCGAGTTAAGAACCCTGAAAATAAAGACAGGCACAACTATATTTTTTGGTAGTAGTCTGTGATTGATATCCTGTGATCTCTTTACCTTCTGTAGACTGTTTGCTGTTTGAGTAATGAGCAGCTCCTAACTTTCTCAAAAGCATCCAGATATTTTCAGTTTGTTCCTGTGTTCATGGTAACAGCCTTTCTCCCAGCTGCTGACTTCCACCAGGCCCTTCTCTTCTCACTTGGTGGGAATATTTCCAGACAGATGCAAGAGGTTGATGATGTTGAGAAGCAGGATGCAGCAACAGTTAACCAGGACTGCAGGATAGCTGAGATTTGCTTCTGAAAGACTCTGTGGGGAAAAAGAAAAAGGAAACTTCGAACATCTAACGTGAAGTATGCTGCCTGCTCCTGCCAGAACTCCAAGTGCCATTTTTCTAGGAATAGTTTTAAATTGGTCAAGAATTTCAGGACAAGTGCATACCCAGTATGTTCAATAACTTCAGTCACAGGGCTGTTCAGCCTCTGGGGAAACTGCCTGACTTAGAGGTTGGAAGGTGGTGTATGACTTATGTAAGTAACTGTCAGCATGCAGGAACTCTATGATAGAAACAGATTCTACTT
This sequence comes from Ardeotis arabs, assembly GCA_011801015.1. Taxonomy (NCBI): domain Eukaryota; kingdom Metazoa; phylum Chordata; class Aves; order Otidiformes; family Otididae; genus Ardeotis; species Ardeotis arabs. The sequence continues at coordinate 15,289 of JAAGAY010134314.1, forward strand.
CTATTTTTAAAGAGTAATGTTTTAATGCATGAGAACATACTCCTTACTGTAGTTCCCTATTATGTTCACTAAACATCTTCCACCTTCTCTAAGCAAGGTTGATATACTGTTGATAAATCATCAGTGCTCCACAACTGCTTCCTGGAGTGTTGTTTGCCCTGAGTACTGAATTTCATTGGTCTGAAGGAAAATGTGTATTTATTTTGTGTGCATATATAAATTGTGTGAAGTGAAGAGACACACGTGGAAGGTACCAGAATCAAAGTTTCCCAGTCTACCTTTATTTTGACATTTCTAAAAACTTAATGTCTTAGCTTTGGGGTTTTAAAATTAAAGTATTTTTTTAGTGTAATAGCCCGGATTTTTACAACAGCAGATCCTTCTTGATGGGCAAAGTACTTAGAAATCCGTAGCTTTCTTATGCAGACTTCTGCTATGCAACCTGACAGGCTAACTGTCTCTGGTAGGAAGGGGATATGTAGTCTGGATGAGCAGCCACAGGAGAACAAATAGTTTTATTCCAGTAGTGTTTGTTGACAGCAGAAGAATGGTTTGACTCAGGCTACAGAGTGTGCTCTGTAGCAGGCATGGATCTTTTACCCCTGCTGCGTTTATCTCCTTATATTCTAACCTTATCAGCTATATGAATGTCATTATTGTATGACAACAATAGGGAGTTAGAATTGGAACTGCTCTGTTGTGGTTGAAATAATTAAGCTCCCACTACACCCAATTAATAAAGCTATTTTTAAAAAATCAGATTTTTTTAAACTGCCCATGTCTTTCCTGTTTCTTTTGTTTTTTTTGGATAAGACTTTTGACATAAATAGATCTTCAATTTGTTGCAGTAAAATACGAGTTTATTTTATGTCATGTCTGCAGGTTATGTTGGCTTCAATGCTACCTAGAATCATAGAATGGTTAGGGTTGGAAGGGACCTTCAAAGGTCATCTAGTCCAACCCCCCTGCAAGGAACAGGGACATCCCCCACTAGATCAGGTTGCTCAGAGCTTCATCCAGCCTGGCCTTGAATGTTTCCAGGGATGGGGCTTCCACCACCTCTCTAGGCAACCTGTTCCAGTGTTTCACCACCCTTACTGTAAAAAATTTCTTCCTTACATCCAGTCTGAATCTACCTCCCTCTATTTTAAAACCATTACCCCTCATCCTATTGCAGCAGGCCCTACTGAAGAGTTTCTCCCTGTCTTTCCTTGTAGGCCCCCTTTACGTACTGGAAGGCCACTATAAGGTCTCCCCGGAGCCTTCTCTTCTCCTGGCTGAACAACCCCAACTCTCTCAGCCTTTCCTTGTAGGAGAGGTGCTCCAGCCCTCTGATCATCTTCATGGCCCTCCTCTGGACCCTCTCCAACAGGTCCACATCCTTGTTATGTTGAGGGCTACAGGCTGGATTATGGTACATGACAGAGCATCTATTGATGCAGAGGAAATAATTGTTAATATATTCCCCTGAAGTGCAGAAGAGCAGTCAGT